>OV651815.1:40857736-41150236 GCA_927349885.1 Psylliodes chrysocephalus | reverse complement strand
TTTTTGAATACTTCGTGTATATTGTTACGCAGCACCCTGCAGTAGCCTACGGCTATTATAGGAAACGTACAGATAGAAAAAGAAGTGGAATGTTACTCATCGCCCTACAGTGTGCTGCGGTCGTCATAAGTAAAAGTACAAGTAAAAGAAGATAGAATAGTCCAGAAATGTCATTGCCCGTCAAAAATATTCTAGACGTCAGTTCGCGAAGGTTCGATAAGGGTCAAGCAAGCTATATAAGGATGATCCTGACGTCAGTTTTCAGCTGTATGATAAACGTTACATGTTAGTGTTGTCAGTTGTATCGTTATTGTTAAAATTGAATGCGCTAGTTCCGTGTGATGTCATTTTGGTTCCACTGACATTTAATTCTAACCAAACTTTTAACAAAAACATCAATAAATTTGACATATACGTTTTTACTGTGTTTAGTTTATTTCTAAATATTGTTAACAAGTCATAAAAAATAGTTTAAAGGTATGTAATTGGAAAAGTTATTGTAAAGTTGAGTTAAAATAAATTGTGATACCAGTGTAACATTGGTGACAACGGTGGGATACAAAGTAAAAGTTCATGGTAAATACTAGATCCACTGAGTACTAAGCAGACATGGATACTTCAGGCCCACCAGCAAGAGGAAAAGGAATGGCGTAGAAAGGAAGAAGAGGAGGACAGAGCGAGGCGAGAAGAGGAAAAGGAAAGGCGTAGGAAGGAATAAGAAGAGGAAAAGGAACGGCGTAGGAACGAAGAAGAGGAGGAGAAGGAAAGGCGTAGGAAGGAAGAGGAAAAAGAGAAGGAGGAAAGGCGTAGGAAAGCAGAGCTAGAAATTATAAATGGTTTTGTACAAATTCAGGAAAATTTCAAGCAAGAAGTAGGTCAGCTTAACAGTCGAGTAGATATCTTGAAACAACAACAAGAGAATCTAAAAGCTACTTTAGAACAACAACGAGCCAATTTAAAACAACAGGAAAAGGCTAGAGTAGAGTTTGAACGGCAAATTAGAACTGAACTAGTTGAGTTAGAATTCGTAGCCTAGCTTCGATAAGCAACAGAAAAACTGAAAACACTACCTCGTCCTCACCTGTAATCGAACCGAGCCATATTCAACACCCAGTTTTTAACCGACTTCAAAAAAGGAGGAGGTTATCAATTCGTCGCGATATATTTTTTTTTTTTATGTATGTTCAGCGATAATTCTTCAACACGGTGTCCGATTTCAATAATTCTTTTTTGTTAGAAATGGGGTACTTCAGGGGTGGTCCCATATATATTTGGTCAAAATCTAATAATTGGGTCCATGAGGAAATCCTCAAAATCTTCATTTTTTATGTATGTTTAGCGATAATGCTTGACCACCTTGTCCGATTTATATGATTATTTTTTTGTTATTAAGGGGGTACCTCAGGGGTGGTCCCATATAAATTTGGTTAAGATGTGGTGATGGCATCTGCACGTTTTTGAAGTCGGTTTTTTTTAATTTTTAATTTCTAATACTTGTACAAATCCATACTAGCATACTAGCAAGACCCTCAAGCCACCCACGTTTGACGGTCAGACATCATGGGAATCATATCGACTCCAATTTGAAGCTGCAGCTAGAGCCAATGGCTGGACCGAGAAAGAGATGGCGGCTTCATTGATAGTATCACTGCGAGGTCAGGCGGCAACCGTTTTACAATTACTTCCCCAAGAAGAACCCAGTTATTCATCTTTCGTCCAAGCTTTGGAGACAAGATATGGCCAGCAGCATTTGAAACGGGTATTCCAAAGCCAGCTAAAGGTTCGTAGTCAGAAACATAATGAGAGTCTACAGGAATTCGAGGCTGATATAAGAAGGTTAATTCATCTGGGCTATCCACAGGTGCCGAAAGATTTCCAAGAACAACTCGGAATACAAGCATTCATTGATGGACTAAAATATGTGGAAATGCAGCAAGTCCTTCATCTACAACATCACAAGACGCTGAGGGAGAAACTGATTGCACCCCAGGAATATGAAGCGGTAAAACTGCTATCCAGATCTTCTCGCGCAAAAGTAAGGGAAATTAAATCCCAGGAAAGTGACGAGGCCAATACTAATGCTATTCCCCAAATCTTAAATATCCTACGAAATATAAAACGAAACAGCCAAAATGGAAGCAGCAGATGCTTCAATTGCGGAAGACTCGGACAACTTCAAAAAACCTGTAGAAACATGGCCCATTCTATAAATCGAGAATCAGCGAATGAGACCGGAAAATCATATAGATCAATCTTTCCAAGCCCATCACTAAGATCAACAAGAATTAATTATAGCAGCCATGAGTCCCGGAGAAGCCACTCACCCACACCGAGCCAACTTTCTAATAATAACCAGAAAGTAGAGCATCGAGGAGGCATCTATAGCAATGCAGACCTTCTCTTCGAGCAACCCCGTTTAGAGGAACAATGCTGGTATGGTAAAAAGCTCGAAGAACGAGAAGAACCGGTTGATAAAGTTACTCTTCGGTCCACCACTATCAAGCCGGGGGCGACGAAAAAGAAATCACCCTTGAAAGTCTGAGACAGGGACAGAAGAAATACAAGGACTTAAAGGTTGTCCGAGAATGGCTCGAAAATAAAGTCACACCTACTTGGCAAGAGATAGCCAAATACAGTAGAACTATAAAGGGCTACTGGACCAAGTGGGATTCCCTGTATCTTCACGATGGCCTATTTCACCGGAAGTGGGGTGAGCCCCGATGGAGTACATGTAGTCCGCCAAGTGATACTGCCGAGGTCACAGGTGAGAAAAGTATTGGAGGAGCTTCATAACAGCCTTCAGGAGGACACTTTGATACTAAAAGGATACTGGCACGAGTTCGGGAAAGATTTTATTGGGTCCATTGCCGACGGGATGCAGCGGATTGATGTAAAAAATGTGATGTATGCAATGGCAGAACAAAGGTCTATGGATTCGCTCGGGAATGACTGAAAGCCCACACCGATAAATCAGAAGCTAGAATCGACAGGCGTGCCACAGATACACATTTTAAAAGGGGCGACAAGGTATGGCTGTGCAATCCCAAGCAGCGAGGAGGACTTCGTCAGAAATCGCAGCGGAACTAGGAAGGCCCCTACTCCGTCTTTAAGGAGAATCAACGACCTGATCTGCCACATTCAACTGTCAGCGGGAAGTAAATTCAACGTAGTTCACATTGGGAAGATAGCTCCATTCCATGATCCAGACTATGGAGGGTAGAAAAAAGGAGGACAATCTTATATGGATCTTTATATTAAAAAGTGGCTACCAAAATGTATACAATTAAGATGGCGCTCGTGTAACCAGGGGACAAAATCCAATGCCATATAGTCATATAGATTGCTCATTCATAAGAATTATTTATTGTTCATATTATTATTTTTCAATAAAATTTGACTATTGTCGTGTATTGTCAAAATTTATCTACGATCACAGAACACTTACTCTTCTACGATCAGTCACTTTTCACGGTATAGTTTTTAGTTTTTTATGGTTGAGCAATATTTATTACTATATACATCATTGGTGTCATTGTGTGATCTGAATTATCGACTGTCGACGTCCCCTGGGCACAGAAGCGCCATCTTAATTGTATACATTTTGAGGGACACTTTTTGTATACAGAGATTGTTCTCCTTTCCTCTACCCTCCATAGTTCAGACCTCTCCATTAGTTCCAACTAGGTTCCAGTAATCAAGTTATTCGGGGCGAATAACTAGAGAGGAGGGGGCAATGTTACGCAGTGGCCTGTGGCTATTATAGGAAACGTACATATTGAAAAAGTAGTGAAATGTTACTCATCGCCCTACAGTGTGCTGTAGTCGTCATAAGTAAAAGTACAAGTAAAAGAAGATAGAATAGTCCAGAAATGTCATTACCCGTCAAAAATATTCTAGACGTCAGTTCGCGAAGGTTCGAAAAGGCAAGCTATATAAGGATGATCCTGACGTCAGTTTTCAGTTGTATGATAAACGTTGCATGTTAATATTATCAGTTGTATCGTTATTGTTAAAGTTGAATTGAGTTATTGTAAAGTTTAGTTAAAATAAATTGTGATACCAAAAGCTAGTGTAACAATATTGTTGTTACCCTGTCTAGTGTAATGTTCAAGATTGTCTTTCATAAGGACAAAACATGTCTGATGTCTTGTTGGTTGTAATGTTAACAAATTATTTCAAGTATATGAAGGGTAGAGGAAAGGAGAACAATCTCTGTATACAAAAAGTGTCCCTCAAAATGTATACAATTAAGATGGCGCTTCTGTGTCCAGGGGACATCGACAGTCGATAATTCAG
Organism: Psylliodes chrysocephalus; assembly: GCA_927349885.1. Taxonomy (NCBI): domain Eukaryota; kingdom Metazoa; phylum Arthropoda; class Insecta; order Coleoptera; family Chrysomelidae; genus Psylliodes; species Psylliodes chrysocephalus. The sequence goes on along the minus strand of OV651815.1, from coordinate 41,145,940 downwards.
ATCACACAATGACACCAATGATGTATATAGTAATAAATATTGCTCAACCATAAAAAACTAAAAACAACACTGTGAAAAGTGACTGATCGTAGAAAAGTAAGTGTTCTGTGATCGTAGATCAATTTTGACAATACACGACAATAGTCAAATTTTATTGAAAAATAATAATATAAACAATAAATAATTCTTATAATAAAATGGCACAGAGGTCTCAATTTACTGCTTCCTGTCTGATTTCATTATGAATGAGCAATCTATATGACTATATAGCATTGGATTTTGTCCCCTGGCTACACGAGCGCCATCTTAATTGTATACATTTTGGTGGCCACTTTTTAATATAAAGATCCATATAAGATTGTCCTCCTTTTCTCTACCCTCCATGGCGCATGGCGCATGGCGCTAGTATCGTTTTGAATTTTGACACATCGGAACGTTTATTGGTTGAAGACGAAGTTTTTGACAAGCAAAGCGTGAAATGTCAGTATTGACAAGTGATAATTTTTTGATTTTTTTCTGCTATAAAATTTATACCATTAATTCATATTAATTTTGTTTCAGCGATATTTATTGTGATTTGTGTTGTATTAAGTACTTACTTATTTAATATGGAAAGTAAAACGTACAACAAACTCAAAAAAAGAGGATTCAAGGAGGGATTCCTATGGCTGTCATCTAAGGGTCCCCGCCCTAGATAATACTTTTTCAGTGGGAAAAGCCTTTAAATTTCAAGTATAAAAATTATCTGTTTCAGTTTTTTTTTCTTTTAATGTAGATGCCAATTTTGACGTAAGTTTGTAATTTTCATATTTTTCAGTTAATAACCTCTAATATTATAATTTTACTAAAATCTTATGCTTTCCTATGGACACGATTCAAAGAGGGAGTCCTATGGTTGTCATCCAAGACCTAGATAATAGTTTTCCAGTGGCAACAGCCTTTAAAATTCAAGTATAATAATTTACTCTTTCAGTTGTTCTCCTTTTTCGAAGTAGGTGTCCATTTAAACTACAAATTTTTATTTCACTTGTTGATATTGGCATTTATATACAGTATCGGCTATCAAACACTTTTCATTACGCTTTGCTAGCATCAAAGAAAAAACTACACGGAAAAAAAATTGTAGAAAAAATTTCTACAATTGTAGATTTTTTCTCTACAATAAATAGTACATATAGGGACAGGGACAATTTGTAGTAAAAATTTCCAAATATTTGTGGAGAATGTATTGTAGAGTTATTATCTACAATATTTAGTAAAAATATCCAAATGCATCATAAGAATTGTTCTACAAATTGTTATAATTTTTGCTATTCATTGTATGAATTTATATTAAAAATGTATTGCGTTTTATGAAAACAAATACAAAAATTTTACACAATAAATAGTAAAAATTCATACAAATTGTAGTAATTTTTAATAAAATTTGTAGTAGTATTCCATAATTATTATAATTATAACCTAGAAAAAAATGTTCCTTAATAAAATATTCAATTTATTGTTTTAATATAAAAGATACAAATTCTTAATAACAGTAATAATAGCGCCCTCAGTCTCAGTTGGCTTTTCTGCACCTGAAAAATATGAAATAAAAATTAATACCAATTGAACGGTTCATACCCTTAAAACGGGGATATTTATCACCTTTACACTGATTTGGATATTAAATGACTAAGTCAGATAACTAACAAAAATGAGAAAGTAGGTACGTCACAATTAAGACAAAAAAATATCATTGAACTTGGCACAAAATTCGATTGTTAGGCACAACATTCGATCGTTGGCCACAACTATTTTTTTTAAATAATCTACTAAGGTTATTTAAATTAGTTATCTAAAGGTAAATTATTCAGAAACAATATTAAATGTACTTACCACCAATAGAATTTATTATTAAAATTTTCTCAAACGCATCGGTGCTTATAATATAATAATGTGTTATAGGTACTCGTATATGTACCATGCTTTGTTATGTGAACATGGCGAACGGCTACAGCTGTCTGGCCGTTTATGATCGACGTCAGAAAACGTTGGCCAATAGCAGAATTTTGTTTTGTTCACATGACTAAGAATTTCTACAATATTGTAGAATATTTTTCAACAAAATTGAATGTTTATTATAAGAAGGGATGTAAAGTATTACTATTTTTTGTAGAGAAAATTTCTATTTTTTGTGGAGATAATTATTAATATTTGTACAAATTTTTACAGAAGTTAGTAGTAGTAATTACGATAATTGTAATAAATTTCTACTTCTACAAACAATAGTAAAATTTACTAAACATTGTGGACTTCTTTCCTATTGTTGTAGCATTTTATTCGACAATTCAATTGCTACAATAATTAATAGTTTTTAACTATAAATTGTAGTAAAATTTTCTACAAATTGTTAAGTATTTTTCTACAAGTCTACTACTACAACATTGTAGTAAAATTTTCTAGTCACATTTTTTTCCGTGTAAAGAGTTAGCATTAGTGTGATCAGGAAACGAATAATATGAATGTTGTTTTGTGTGCTGTGTTATATCATCAGGCACAAGGCGCGATACATCCCCACGTAGCCGACTGGTTATGTTCATGTATACCATTCCTTCTGGCACTAATGCTAACTCTTTGTAGTTTTCACTTGGACATTAGCAAAACGTATTGTAAAACATTCGATACTCCATTTATACAAATTGTATGGTTGGAACGATATTTTAAGAAGTGGCGTAGTTCAGGGGTGGGATTCCGTTTCACGATTCGACTCGAATTTGATATCAAACTCCACAAAAGCAATTCCGTTTAACGAGTAGTCGATTCGATATCAAATCGTTAAAGTTGGATTATTCTGGCATTAGGTATGACCTGTCAATGAGGTTAAATAATAAGCCTGTGGCTTAAAATTTTAGGGAAGAAAGGAATTTAGTTTCCTGGGCATACCTATGTCTCTGGCAATGCCTTTTCTGGATAACCTATCGTGCAACAGAGGTCTTTTATATCCTTGGAATATCAATGAAAGGATTAGTTATTATACAAAACGATACAAAATATAAACATTTATAGGTTCTCTTTATTCAGCTGAAAAAGTTTTCCACGACGATTTTCTGGAAGTTCAAAGGATCGTTTATTTTTTGTAACTCATCCTTTCTTTAGTCTAATAATAATAAATAATAATATTTTTATAATTTAACCCATTATGAGTGATCCTTGCAACTCTGAATGCAGAGTTGTTTGTACCCGGTGAGTGATGACTATTATTATTTTCCATGGCTCTCCGAGGCAACTTACAGATGTCATTTGAATTATAGATAAGGATATCCCAGAAAAACCCCACACATTAGCATAAAAACTAATAAATAACTACAATTTACAATAATTATTTGTTTGACGTTAAAAGTCGTGACATTCTGTTCTGTGTCGAGTAACTCGACCACATACTTTGATTTTCTTTTACTATACGGAGAATGGTCGCACTGCGCAGATTTCTGAGTGCCTTTTAAAAGGAGATAGAAAACTCCGCCATTTTGAACCCTTATTACGTGTTGCCTACATCTTGGCGCAATATTTTTAATAGGTGCGTTTTAATCATCCGCTTCTGCTTCGGAATTGTCGGTTTTCTTGTTTTAATCTGACAGGTTAAAACGACTAAACCGACAATTCCGGAAGCAGAAGCGGATGATTAAAACGCACCTGATATTTTGCTTGCTGCTGTCAGTGTCAGTGAATATTATTTTCGAAGTCACAGTTTATTGCTAAAGAATCAGTTAGCTCACTCGGACCAGTTGAAAGTTCCAAAATAATATCCACTCCAGGGATACAAATTCAGGATACGCAGAAGACTGCTGTTTTATTATAGGCGGTTGTCATATATTGTATTATCCGAGTTGCACAGTGTATAAACTGAAACATTGAGATTAAAAGTGCCGACGCAGAGTGAGCGATCTGATTCTTTAGCTGTAAACTGTGTCACAGGGTTCAAAATGGCCGCGCCCTATGTTGGGCGTGTCGGACCTCTCTCTTGCCTCGTATAGTAATCAAAGTATGTGAACTCGACACATAATTCGATCGAATTAAAAAAAGCGATTCTATAACACGATCTGTTTTGACTTCGGAAATCTTCGGAAAATCGACAAAATAATGAAGCATTCAAACTATTCTGACTTTTAAACGTCAAACAACAAAACTTGAATTGTATTTCTTTAGCCTTGACGTGAATTATTTATTAGGTTTTATTCTTATGGGTGGGGTTCTTTCGTAGTGTTCTCATTTATAATTTGAATGACATCTGTAAGTTGCCGCGGAGCGCCATGGAAAATAATAGTCGTCCCTCCAAGACAACAATTAAATTGTATTGTATTTGGTTTAGCCTGTTTAGCCATAAGAATAATAATTTATTTTTTTATGATGATGCTTGGGGTTTTTTCTGGGTATCCTCATCTAGAAGTTAGATGACACCATCTGTAAGTTCCATTGGAGCGCAATTGTAAATAATAATAATAATAAGGTTGTCCCACCCCGATACCAGCTATATGCTTTCAGAGTTGCAGGGATCACTCGTAATGGGGTAAATTGTAAAAATATTATTATTTAATATTATTGTGCTTTGTGCTAAAGAAAGAATGACCTAAGGGAAAGAAGCGATCCTTTCGAACACTCTGAAAATCGCTGTGCATAGCTATTTTGGCTGAATAAAGATTACCTTCCTTTATTAGTTTATATTTTATAGCGTTTTATGTAATTAATAAATCCTCTTATTGATGTTTCAATTAGTATACAGAGTCCCTACTATTTCATAGGGACAGTGTTAATATTTCTTAAACGCTAACAGATAGAAGGTTGGTTAAATTAGAGAAAAATTATGCAGTTTTGTGCTTATTAAAATGGTGCCAAGAAACCTTTGATATCTAGAGGGAGATTTAAAATATCGGACAAAAAATGAAAATTGCAATTTCTTTAAATTCATTTATTCGTTTTTTGTCAGATATTTTGAATTTCTTTGTAGATATCAAATGTTTTCTGGCACCATTTTAATAAGCACAAAACTGCACAACTTTTGTCAAATTCAACCATTTTTCTATTTGTTACCGTTTAAGAAATAGCAATACTGTCCCTGGCTCACGAGCTAGTAGGTACCTATCTAATTGGGAGATTGCACAATGGGCCTAGTAAGGCCTAAGTGCCATGAGTTAACCCACTCTTTACACGTTACAGATACAGATACTGTCCCTATGAAATAGTATAATGACCCCGTTTATACCTAATAGAGAAAATAAGGCCCTTAATGCAGGAGAGGTTATTTAGAAAAGGCACATTGCTGCAGGAAAGGTTCATACCTAATGTCAAAAAAATTCAACTTTAATGATTTGATATCGAATCGACTACTCTGGAGCTATCGAGTTATTTTATCGAGTTTATTGTCGAATTTCGTTGAACGGAATTGCAATTATGGAGTTTGATATCAAATCCGAGTCGAAGATTTCCGAAGTCAAACCAGATAGAATTGCTTTTCATAATTCGATCGAATTATGAATCGCATCGAGATCGAGTTACTCGACACAAAACGGAATCCCACCCCAGTGCTACACTTTCAATACAAAGGAAGAGACCTTATGTTTTTTAGTTAGGAAAAGGTTATGTTCCCCGGTGTTTTAAAATAAGTACACCATGTAGGTCGCCATTATGAAGACTAGAGGTCACCATGTTTGCAATTTAAGAGACTCACCACATACTTTGATTACTATACGGGGCAAGAGAGAGGTCCGACACGCCCAACATAGGGCGCGGCCATTTTGATTCCTATGACACAGTTTATAGCTAAAGAATCAGATCGCTCACTCTGCGTCGGCACTTTTGATCTTAATGTTCCAGTTTATACACTGCGCAACTCGAATAATACATGACAACCGCCTATAATAAAACAGCAGTCTTCTGCGTATCCTGAATTTGTATCCCTGGAGTGGATGTTATTTTGGAATTTTCAACTGGTCCGAGTAAGCTAACTGATTCTTTAGCAATAAACTGTGACTCCAAAAATAATATTCACTGACACTGACAGCAGCAAGCAAAATATCAGGTGCCAGAGATAAGGGAGATAAAGATAGGAAACGCCCTTTTTTTTATTAATAAGAAGTCAATGCTTAACAACGACCAGCTCTATCGCAGTTAACATCTGACCCACTATGTGGCGCTTTCATCGATATCAAACAACGCAGCGCACATACTTTGATTTTCTTTTACTATACGGAGAATGGTCGCACTGCGCAGCTTTCTGAGTGCCATTTAAAAGGAGATAGAAAACTCCGCCATTTTGAACCCTTATTACGTGTTGCCTACATCTTGGCGCAATATTTTTAATAGGTGCGTTTTAATCATCCGCTTCTGCTTCGGAATTGTCGGTTTACTTGTTTACTTGTTTACTTGTTTACAGGTTAAAACGACTAAACCGACAATTCCGGAAGCAGAAGCGGATGATTAAAACGCACCTGATCAGAGATAAGGGACATAAAGATTGGAAACGCAACAACCGCAACAACGATAGCGTCATCTAGCGTTTTAGATGTTAACTACAGGTCTACGTCGTTTGTAGAGAGACTAGTATTGCCAAATATTTTTTTTGAGAGATCGTATTAGTAGAGTAGAAAAATGGTATTTCGACAAGAAAATGGTAACATCCACTCCAGGGATACAAATTCAGAATACGCAGAAGACTGCTTTTTATTATAGGCGGTTGTCATATATTGTATTATCCGAGTTGCACAGTGTATAAACCACTGATCTAAAGATCAGTGGTATAGGGACCGTGCGTCATGACTTTAACGCTAACTGGTGACAAAACTGTGAACTTTATGGGGGGTATTTATTAATGTTTTATACGGCATTTATTGTTTAATAATTATTAATAAAATGAAGTCGAATTATTTTCGTAATATCAATATCGAAAAAACTTGTTGCATCCGTGGATGTACAAACACATCACTTTGGAAACCTGGATTTCATTCGATAGTAAAGAAATTTTATAAATTTCCACAGAGCACAATTATGCCTCACACCCAATGATATACATAATTACAAAGATTGCTTATCCATATGTAAATCAGACGACGAAAAGCGTATTTCACTGGGCAAAGTTTTCTTTTTATCTAGCTTGTATCAATTTTGAGCACTTAGTTGTAAAGAAATCATTTACAGAACCGGTTTAGAAATTAGATTCTTTAGTGTTTTCTTGTCATTAAGATTTTTACATATTTAAATGAACATTTTATATAAATATAATTTTACAGATAATGGTTTATTCTGTTGATTAAAACTAATGTAGAATATGAAATAAGAATGTCCAATTTGACAAAAATATCACGGCCCTCTTTACAATTTATTAACTATTTCTCATTTATTATTAAAATAAACAAATCATAAATAATACATTGCAATTACTGTCAAAAGAGATTGTAACAAACTTTAAAATATTAAAAATCCAGTGATTTTTGTAAATTTTTTTAGTGACATTACCATTAAACATTATTCAGAATAATAGATAAGTGTCCAATTACAACTCTTACCAAAGTTGTTTATACCTCTTATCAAAATTGTTTACATTACCTTTTCAAAATTGTATTACATATTGCAATTATGTATTTTATGTAGAATTGTTTCTGAAATAGTAGTCTAAAATTATTTATATCCATCTGTTGTAAAAATTGTTTAGATCTCTTAATATTATTTAACTGCATGAAAACTCAACTTTCCAAATACATAATGACATGTCTTGAAGTAAAACTTTAATTATTTTCTTTTTCTAAAGATTAAAATGCTGAAATTTTATTCTAAAACACATTTGGGCTAGAACGGCTCTATTTAGTGAGTAGGAAAGGCACATTGCAACCCGCTTTTCATAATTTTTTTATAGATGGGTAAGCAATCTATAATATGTATCATTGAACATCTCATAAACGTCAGTGGATGAATGACATTTCGATTAACATAAAGCTAAAAAGATTTATAATTATTATTATCAATCTTTTTTATTAATTTACATTTTTTAAATGTTATTGTAATACTTTTAAATTCAGTGTTACTAAATACCGATATTTTAACATTTGATACACTTGTTTAAGGTACAACTTTACAATTTATTGTCACTTAGCCATTTAAATCATTTTGCTTAAAATGTATATGCATGTCCAGATTTTAATAATGTTTCACATTTTACGTCATTTTGACCATGTACACGATTGTTTGGTACGGGCCGGTATCTATTTTTAACTATATTTAATATTTAAAAAAATACCCTTTATTATTTACTTGCAATGTTTACCCCATTTAATTCTAAAATTAAACACTAGAGAGGGCTAAGTTCGGCAGTAGTGCTGCCTCTATATTTCACGCACGGCCCTTATAAACTGAAACATTGAGATCAAAAGTGCCGGCGCAGAGTGAGCGATCTGATTCTTTAGCTGTAAACTGTGTCACAGGGTTCAAAATGGCCGCGCCCTATGTTGAGCGTGTCGGACCTCTCTCTTGCCTCGTATAGTAATCAAAATATGTGACGCAGCGGGACATTTAAAAACCTGATAATAAAGATTGCATAAATATCGACTGCACTCTCATGAGTCTCATGTTCTTGTAAATAGACTTAAACAATGTAATTACGCTAAATTATTTATTAAAAAGAATACTACTCTTTCAGTCTATTATCGATTAATTATTGTAAATCTATATTCATGACAAATATTTTTTAATTTTTGATTGTTATTTGTAACACTGCATTTTTGTTTTTATTTTGGTATCTTATTTAAAAATGTTGATTGCAAATTCAATAATGGGAATTCAGATATTTTTCTTCCTATATCAAATCTTTCTAACGTTTTGAAGCCAGTTTCTTGTTCTAAAACAATAAATAATACATAAACACCTATTTTGCGTTAAAAGTTGATTACTATTTGTGTTACTTACATGAATAGATCTTACCTATTTTGGTTAATTAAAGAACGCCATATTGGGGTTGTTAGATTTATTCATGTGGCATGTGTTACTAATGCAATACGTTCTCCGACTTATTGTAATAATACAAAATATAATTATTGTCCTTAAATTTCACACAGAAACAGTCACAACTATTTCGCTTAGTTCATCTAGAGGATAACACAATCATGAACTCAAAATTTTAAATTTAAATTCAGGATTCTTGGTTATACATAAAACTGACATTTATATTTACAAACTGTCCACTGCTGTCCACGTCTACTATCTGTCTCAGTGTTGCCAACCGTACGATTTAAATCGTATTTATACGATTTTTTAACTCTCCGTACGATGTACGATTGCATCAGTGAGATCGTACGTAAAAATATGATCTTCACTTTTTTAGTAGGTTTATTTAAATATCTGTAACAACTTTAGAATATAAAACAATAAAAATCATTTTCGTTCTGACTTATCGTGATTTTGACCACGCTGATTTTGTGCACCGACTATCACGGCATAAGAAAAGCTGGCATGCAAAATTTCAAGTGACAGTCATAGATTACTTTAAATGTGTTAAAGTTTCATGTATTTTCTTTAGTTGTAAACATTTTTATAAATAGATAAAGAAATTATCATGTCATTCCATTTAAGTTATATTATGCTATGCATGTATCTATCGTACAGTTTTCTTGTCGAAATACCATTTTTCTACTCTAGTTATACGATATCTCAAAAAAAATATTTGGCAACACTAGTCTCTCTACAAACGACGTAGACCTGTTGTAGTTAACATCTAAAACGCTAGATGACGCCATCGTTGTTGCGGTCGTTGCGTTTCCAATCTTTATGTCCCTTATCTCTGATCAGGTGCGTTTTAATCATCTGCTTCTGCTTCCGGAATTGTCGGTTTAGTCGTTTTAACCTGTTAGATTAAAACAAGTAAACCGACAATTCCGAAGCAGAAGCGGATGATTAAAACGCACCTATTAAAAATATTGCGCCAAGATGTAGGCATCACGTAATAAGGGTTCAAAATTGCGGAGTTTTCTATCTCCTTTTAAAAGGCACTATTCTGAGCTTTCCACCTGCGCAGTGCGACCATTCTCCGTATAGTAAAAGAAAATCAAAGTATGCGAGACTCACACACATGCGCAATTAGGCATTCCAAACAAATGAATTACCAGTGGGCAGGTTTGGTATATCTAAGGGTGGCGACATATGGTGTATTCTATCTACTTTACGTAAAATCATGAATAATGGATTACATTTAAATATTTTATGTAAATCACAATAAAAATAATATTTAAAAAACCCACCTATACATTTCTTCATAAATTGGCGAGTACTACTTCGAATAAAAATAGCGTCCAAGTTGCAAGACTATGTCGCTACCCCCTTAAATATACAAGAATTTCCCACTGGCACCTATTGTTTGACAGGATATTGGAATGCCTAGTTTATGTAGTGTTTCGACAGAAGTGTCATTTATGTCAACTGTTTGTAGGTATCTAACGTTGATATTGGTATATATTTTTTAGATTGAGTAAAGAGCGTATGCTTCTTGATTAATAGCTATTGGAAGAAATCCATTGGAAAATATAAGTGCAGATAAAGCTATTTGTTCCTCTCTTTTTCATAAAGATGATTTTTTTTATTGGTGTCTTTGGCTTCAACAATTAAGGTTATTAGCCTCGTGTTCTATGTAGGTTATGGATTGCACTAGTAGTCTAATACTCCATAGTGCAGGAGTATTAGTACCAGGAGTATTAGTACTCTAATACTCCTACACCCCTACATACAGGCCTTGTTACTGTTTCCTTGCGCCACTTTAGGAACAGCACTGTAAATTACAACTCAACAATGAATGGTCGAGTGGGGAATCCTACCAAGGCAACAGAATTAATTTTAAATAAAAAAATCTCGGCCAACGGTGGGATTCGAACCTGGGACCCGTAGATCCGCAGCCAGCGACTCTACCGCTGAGCATCCCACCCTTCATAAAGATGATTTATTCGTTTCAAAACGAAAAGTTACAATAGAAAATCATGCAATACCTTCTCTAAATCTACCTAAAATTGCAGATATTTATAACATTAATGTTATGAGGTAAATATCTAGACATAAAATTATTATTTTGTTTATTTTTATAATTTTTAAGAAAGTAATAAAAAAATTATTAATCATACTTAATAATTTTAAAAATTTACAACCTTCAACTTCAACGAATATTATTAATTCAGAATCTAACGAGAAATTAGAAGTTGCCAGTTGGTTATTTTTTTATGAAGGGTTTAGATACTTTAGACAGTAATAAAAGAGCAAATGTGGTGTTTGAGGCTCTTCTAAAATGGCATGAATACGGAGTTATGATCACATCGTTATTACTTGATGGATAACTTGGATATTAATATAATAATAATTTTATTCAATTTTTGTTTTACATAATAATATTACATATTTGTATTAAATTTATTTGAATAACCTACGAATGATCACAGAAGCGTTATACAAAGCATATATCCCTAATCCTAATCGTAATTACTACCTAATAATAATTTTTAATAATATTTTTATCGATAATTTCTAATACATTTTAATGCTAAAGTAAAAGCTAACTACAGTCTCGAAATCTCAAAATCGGGTATATTGTCATAATCAGGTATAATGTCATAATCGGGTGTAATGTAATAATCTTGTTATAATCTTATTATAATCTTGGGTAATGCCATAATCAAGTGTAACTGTTAAAATGTGGTAAAATGTGAAAGGATATGAGTTTTCATAGATGGTCAAAATTAATTATATACTCGTATAAAGTTTAATGGTTTACACGCTTGAATTTATAATTTTATGAAAAATTGTTCTGTTGTTTTATCCTATCCATTTTTAATTTATTCTAGGTGCCAGTTAAGAACAACATCTTTGACGTGCAGTTTTTTCGCATCTTGGTTTTTCTTTTAATTCTCGTTTCTTACTTATGAGCAATGAGCTTCAGTTTAATTTTATTTTGTTTACTAAATAATAATATTCTCAAACAGAAAATTTGTCGAATATCAAACAGCCCTGATAATTTAAATAAGGAGTTTGTGGGGTAAGTACGACTTTTCCCATATATTATTTTTATGAATCATTTTTGAATAATTTCCAAATTTTTTAGATAAAAGTTACTTACGCCACCCCGTCCCGTGACTCCATAACTTAGCTGAGATTGTATTAGCCAATGATAAAGCATGTTAAGATGAGCTTCATTTAAAACTTTTTTTAGGTATCTAAATTTCCCTATTATGCTCCTTAATTTTTGTATTTAATATATAGATCCCATCTTAAATGTCTATCAACTATTATGCCTAAATATTTAACTGATGTAGCGGCTGAAATCTTAGTAAACTGATCTATTTGTAATGTATCGAAATGAGGTAAATTATTTTCATATGTAAATGGAAAATATTGCCTTTTTTTTCAATATTTAGAGTAAGAAGATTGTGTTGAAACCATAATTTTATTTTCTTAAAATCCTTTTCTGTTTGAATTTTTAAATCACTCCAATTCGAGTACTCGTAAAGAATTACAGTGTCGTGTGCGAAACTCATAATCTTTTCTGTGGTGTTGAGGTTCAGCAAACTATTTATATATAAAATGAATAATAATGGGCCCAATACTGTGCCCTGAGGAACACCACAAGAGACCAACTCAGGCATCACTTACGACACTATCAATTTTCCCATATCGAGTGTACTTTGACGCAACCACGTAACTCGATTTTTGGGGGTTCTGAGTTAAACCCGAATTCATCTTCAGAATATGTTTTTACTTAACTGTGTAAAATTTTAAATTAAAATCTTTACCCGTTAATTATTTATTTAACAAAATAAAACCTCGTATCTTACAATTAGACGCCGACGGTAAAAGCTGGTGTTTTAAGTAAGTATATCTACTTTTCAATTTCGTGTCGTAAGGATTTTTTATTGTAACTTTATATAACCTATTTTTTTTGTCAATTGTTTTTAACAAATTTGGCGTAATCCACGTAATTTGTAAAATATTTCCCTATTTTATTTTTAATGTTTTTGTATTTTTGTGTATATATTTATTTAATGTATGAATAAAATAATTTGCCGTATTGTTTGAATCGTTATTTTGATACAGATAGGTCCAATTTTCAATCTGAAACTGCAACTCCATATGACTTTCAACAAGTAACAATGAAATGGTTATACAAACGATTTTCGGAAGAAATGCCTGATGTGAAATGTTCTGCACGCTCAATTAATACATGTTTTAAGGTGAAGGGTGAGAAAAAGTCCTTTATATCTCACAAGGAAAGTCAATGTTTAATTGTTCAACAAAACATTGAGTGCGACCGGTTTCGAAGTGTCATCACTTCATCTTCAGGCTTGCCTAGTGGAAAGGAGAATATGTGGTGTAAGGTGTGTTAACTTGGAAACAAAATGATATATAAAATAATAAAAAATAGAAAACTCACCATACTCTCCATCCACTAGGGAATACTACAAAAACAAGTTTCATCAATTTTGGGTTGAAATAAATTGTAAAATGAACCGATTTACACGTAATAAAAAGTTAAAAATATTTGAAAAAACAAATATTAGTCAATTATAGTAAAAATTTTAAATATTCAAGACTATATTTTTACTATAATTGACTAATATTTGTTTTTTCAAATATTTTTAACTTTTTATTACGTGTAAATCGGTTCATTTTACAATTTATTTCAACCCAAAATTGATGAAACTTGTTTTTGTAGTATTCCCTAGTGGATGGAGAGTATGGTGAGTTTTCTCTTTTTTATTATTTTATATATCGTTTTGTTTCCAAGTTAACACACCTTACACCACATATTCTCCTTTCCACTAGGCGAGCCTGAAGATGAAGTGATGACACTTCGAAACCGGTCGCACTCAATGTTTTGTTAAACAATTAAACATTGACTTTCCTTGTGAGATATAAAGGACTTTTTCTCACCCTTCACCTTAAAATTACCTCAACTCACACATGGCTACCCCCCCTTGTCAATTAATAAATGGATTCGAAAAATTGACTTTAGCTTTAAAAGAAGTAATAACAGACAGTTTTTTGTAGAACGAACATCGGTTCAGTTAAAAAAAAATGTTTCTAAAAATTTTTAACGATGAGATAGAGCTGGGTAACTTTAAGCCTGTATTTATGGATGAGACGTGGGTATATAGCAAGGGAAGTGACAGAAAAGTTGGCAAGATGGAACGATGGCTACTGCAAGTAGGGTTAGCATCTGGCCGGATAAATCCGGTTTAGACCGGATTTTAAAGGTCCAGAGCGGACTCCGCCCGGATTTTATTCAAGAACGGATTTTTGTGAAGCCACTCAATTAATTACAAAATTACTGATGATTTGTCAGTATTTTTTTGTATTATACCACACAATCGAACGAATTTTTTCACTTATTTATGAATGCAAAGTAGACGAAAGAAAGGAACATATTAACACTTATTTAGTCAATAAAATCAATGGTTCTCAGACAGTATAATTATAAACACATGACATGTGTCGAATTTCACAGTGAAATTTCTTTAAGAAACAATTTTTTGAAAGGCGTTGCAAGTGAGCAAAAATATGATATAAAACTTTTAGTTTAATTTTGGTAAAAGACCGGACTTTTTTCAGAAATTTGGATTTTTTACTGCTGGAAACCGGTTTTGCGATTTCAATCTATGGTAACCCTAACTGCAAGTAGAAAAACAGGAGATGGAATTCGATACATAATTGTCCATGGTGGCAATGAAGAAGGGTTTATTAAAAATGCAGACCTCATATTTAAAAGTCGGCCTACCGTGAAATGATTAGATTTTAGACAGTCGGAACATCTGGAGGGGTACTTTATAGGGGGCCGTTTTTATATTTTATGGAATATATCTGTTGTTTGGAGAAGAACATTGTTTAAATAAAAGTTACTTCTAATATTATTATCTATAATTTTTGCTTTATGTTAAAATTTCCTGAAAATGGACCGTAATGAAAAAATTGTATGAATAATGCTAAAGGACCCCGCACTTTTTATAGGGAAAAATGGTTTCAGTCCCAAGGTTTAATTTTTGGTGGAAAATGTAGATCTCAACATCCTGAAAAAAAAAGGTAATGGACACAAAAAAATCTACCGTCAGGATTTTGCGCTACGGGCCATAGAAGGTCGGCATATGGGTTTTCAGGTTTCGGGTCATTTTTATCAAAAAGAGCTTATTAGTGCCCGATTATGGAGACGGGTGTTGGCCACTTGGTCGCCGCGGTTAGTTTTGTCAGCGGGGTTCCGTAATCTCATCGACCAGTTTTAAAATCAGGTAGGCCTCTTGGTCGCCGTAGTTATCAATCATTAAAGGTATCTATTTCGATTTATTGAAAATAATATTTTTAAGAAAAAAATAGTTTAACTGATTTTTATTATTTTCCACGTGAATAGAAATTTTTAACTGATATGATATGGTACAGAATGTGGGTCAGGAAAAGAATAAAACCAAATTAAAAAAACACTTATAATTAATAGAAAACAATATAAAATTATACATAATAAAAAAAAGGAGGTACAAAATACACAAAATACCAAATAAAAATTATTTAAGAAACCCAAATTGCAATTAGTTTTTGTAATGATAAGAAACTACTTTGATAAATTGAGTTCGTGAAAGGATCTTATTTTTATATTGTTCTATTACGTTCGTTAAATACGCATGCCGTTTTTTGTAATTAGCGTTTTAAATTTTGTTAGGTATATGTGTACTGTTTAATTTCACATAAGTATTTAACTGAATATCGAGAATTACATTAACAAATTTGAATATATCGGAATGCGCCGAATAAAAAGCAGAATTAAAATGTTTGTGGAAAGACTCACAAGCATTTGTTGTGCGTTCTGTGGAACTTGTGCACGATGCCCACATTGTAGGCGGGAAGTCAGACGTATCGCTAGTATACGTATTAATCATATAAAGAGTATATGAAGTTAATCTCTCGTCAAATGGCATTATTGGAATTAAATCTTTACAAAAACACTCTGCCACTTCAGTACTTTCCAAAAATAAAATGCCGAAAGTGTAATGAAGCCATTTGCCGATTTCAGAATTTTCATTTTTATATTCGGAAATCAAACCCAGATTTTGTATCTTACGTAACCACGATTGGGTTAAATGAAATCTATATCCAATAATTAAGATATCAGGCCAAATCTGTATAATACCAGTGTGTATGGCTTTCTCAAAATCGCAAATAACTTTACACAGCTTCCAATCTAAATTTAAATTATTATAACAGTAATCTTTTAATAATTTAAATGCAGTTGCATAGGTACTTGCTCTTTTATCTGGTAAAACAAAAAATGCCAATGGTATGTAGTGTCCGTTATCAACAGCATGTATAGTGAAAAATTGTAAAAAAAATTTAGGGCAATAATTAAATGTGCCGTCGCAATAAATACTATCACGAGAACACAAGTATTTTAAATTTGAATCACATGAAAATAAAATAATTTGTGAATCTTCATTGTTAAATAATAAAAATTGTTCACCCTTATTTGTAACACATTGTATTGCTTTCAGTACACTATGAACATCACTGATACACTTTGGCAAAGGTGGCAATATACTTCTTCTTGCCCTGTATATGCTTCGTCTGATGAGGTCAACATCCGTAGTGGATACATTAAAAGTATTTCCTTCCCCTCGGATTCCGTTATTAATTAACTTACTGGGTTTAACGCAAATATCTTCTGTTGCCTTTCTTTTCAATCCGTTTTGAAGTTTTTTTACATCTAAATGGTCCGATGGTGGATGATTGTGTTCACTCTTAGATTTCAATAAGACAGTTTCCGAATCGTCCACTCCAATAGTCGCTTTACACCCACGACGAGTACACTTATATGATACACCTAACTTTGTTTCCTTGTCTTTTCCAAATGTATATTTTTTTACAATTAACAACTTTTTTCCTTTTACACTTAACATCGACTCCATTGCAACACAAACTCAAAACTTCTTTTATGGAATAATGAATAAGATGAGAATCACTTTTAAAATAAAAAAATTAATCTTTTCAGTAAGAATGCAGACAATTAACTGATGAAAAATATTTTTATTTTAGTTCTCGACAGGTCACAAACCGATATTATAATTAGAGTAATTAAATAACCCCATAATTTTCTTGGAACCCTTAATCCAGGTTTGGAGACCAAGTGGCCTATACCTTTCGAATAGCGAAAGGATTAAATTTGGGTAAAACTGACCGCGGCGACCAAGAGGTATATTCCCATGGAGACATGCATGTCTGGAGGTGTGTTAGAGTGAAAAAGTACTATACAGGGGGGCCACTTTTTCATTGAAATGTATTGCTATCTCGTAAACCGTTGGTAACACAAAGTTGGTTAAATGGGGAAAAAGTTGCATATTTCGAAGTCCAATCCGAGGGCGTTTTGAAAACTAAAATACCAGGTCCGGTTTCCGAGATATTCGATAAAAAACAAATAAGTACCATTTCTTTATTCCGCTACAGAACGTTTATTTGCAAAAATAGACAAAAACGCATTTGGAGTTTTTTGTTTTATATCAAATTGTGCGTATGATAGCGTATTTAGTTTTTTTATCCGACGTTTCGTAAATGCAGGACCACCATCAACTTCTTTATTTGAATATGGACCAATATTTTCCTGGCTCATAATTTTAATGCATGTTCAATGTTGAATACAATGATGTAATAACATATTGTGATTAGTCAACATTTTGGAAGATTTGAACATCATCAGGTAAGTTTACAAGTACGGACCTGTGTTTTGTTAGTTAAAAATATTTGAATTAGTAAATGATGTATTATCAGTGTAAGAAATCAGGTACGTTTACTTGTACAGACCTGTATTATAAACTATTTGAAATACACAACTACATTTTAAATGCTTAAAATAATTTAATAAAAAAAAATATGTATTTAACTACTTAATCACGTCAGAAACAAATAAATGAAAACAATGATTAACGATAAGAGAAAAACTACAGTAGTTGCTCAAAATGTCCTCCTTCTTCTTGAATACATAAGTCAATACGGTCTGTCATTTGAGCTATGCTGGCAGAAACCATTTGTGGAGTGATATTATTAAACGCATTAATTATCCTATCTCGTAATTGATTTAAGTCATTTGGAATACCATCATAATATACTTTATTTTTGATATATCCCCATACAAAATAATCCATAGGATTTAAGCAGGGTGACCTAGGGGGCCATCGAATAGGTCCATGTGTACCAAACCACCTCCTGGGAAATCTTTCGTTTAAATAATTTCTGATTAATGCAGCATTATGTGGCCCACAGCCATCTTGCATAAAATAAATATTTCTTCGATCACCTAAAGGAAGATTATCTAACATATCTTCTAGCAATTGTAAATAGTTGTGTTGGTTGAGGTTTCCGTCAATAAAAATAGGACCAATTATTTTATTATTGAGTATTCCACACCATAAGTTTATTGAAAATCTAATTTGGGGTCTTACTTCTTGAATTAAATGTGGGTTGTCGGTGGCATAAAAATGTTTATTTTTTCTATTAAATATTCTACTATTAGTAAATGTCGATTCATCTGTCCATAAAATTCGTCCATGAAAGGATACATCATTATTTAAGTTTCGTTTATACCAACGGCAAAATTCTATTCTACGATTATAGTCTCCAGGATGTAGCTTTTGTACAGTTTGGAATTTGTAATCATGGTACTTATGTTTTTTAAGAATGTTTTTCACAGTACTTGCAGAAACTCCACATTCTCGGCTTACTGCTCTAGACGACGTTTCAGGGTTGATATAAACTTCAGACAAAACATTTATTTCATTTATTGTATTACGTTTTAAATATTTACTACGTTTTTTTTCAATATTTCCTTCGTGAGCCATATTTAACGCTATCCTATAATAAATTAATAAAGATGGTTGCCTCCTTCCTGGATACAACTGAAGGTATCTTTCTGCAGCTTCTCCACTATTTCTGTTACATTTTATGTACACATCGTACATATCTTTTTTCTCACTTCTACTGTAACGAACCATATTTTCAATACCCTAATTAAAAATATACCAATGCTTTTATCCGATACCAGACTGTCAAATATACAATAATAAAATGTGACATGCCAGGTTAACTTGATTTAAATTTATCTGTATAATAATTAATAATCAAGACGTGTTGCTAGATATACAATTATTATTGTAAGTAGGTATCTATCTGCAGTTTGTTAACTTTTTCTTTTTTATACTATGAGGAACCATATCAGTTTAAAAAATCCAACAAAATATGACAAATCAGGCTAACTTTATGTATTTAAAAATCGGGATGTACTTTATTTATAGATTAATATTGGGATTGGTCAAGTGAAAAAACCATAAAAATGGAAAATATTTTTTAGCAAATGTGTAAACGAACATGTTGTCTTGATGTAAAGTCAAAAGTTTGACTTTGGTATTTATTATTTATAATCTCTTACAACGATAATACATCATTTACTAATTCAAATATTTTTAACTAACAAAACACAGGTCCGTACTTGTAAACTTACCTGATGATGTTCAAATCTTCCGAAATGTTGACTAATCACAATATGTTATTACATCATTGTATTCAACATTGAACATGCATTAAAATTATGAGCCAGGAAAATATTGGTCCATATTCAAATAAAGAAGTTGATGGTGGTCCTGCATTTACGAAACGTCGGATAAAAAAACTAAATACGCTATCATACGCACAATTTGATATAAAACAAAAAACTCCAAATGAGTTTTTGTCTATTTTTGCAAATAAACGTTCTGTAGCGGAATAAAGAAATGGTACTTATTTGTTTTTTATCGAATATCTCGGAAACCGGACCTGATATTTTAGTTTTCAAAACGCCCTCAGATTGGACTTCGAAATATGCAACTTTTTCCCCATTTAACCAACTTTGTGTTACCAACGGTTTACGAGATAGCAATACATTTCAATGAAAAAGTGGCCACCCTGTATATATAGATATATACAGGGTGGTCCATATTTGTGGAATATATTAATTATTGGCTTTATTATTACGTTTTGAAAAAAATCCTTGAACAGGTCGATTTTTATTTCTAAAATGACAATTTCTGAATAAAATTATTTATCTCTCCCTTCAACTCCTTCGGAGTAAAAGTCACCCCTCTAATTTTTTTAAATAGAAAGGGGTAGCGTGTGATACCTCATTTTAAAGGGTTTTTTAATTCCCTATTCAGCAGTATAAGAGTTTTTGTTTTTTGTACATTTATATTCAAGAAACATCAATTTTTATTTTTAACTATTCTATTAATAATAGTAAAATTTTATGGTATTAAATGTTTAAAATAACTGCCGTTAACTTCTTGACAATAACCAATGCGGTTATTAAATTCTTCAAGAACATCTTGTATGACGTACGGGCCAATTTTTTCAATTTCTTCGGTGATTCTTTCTTTTAATTCGTCAATAGTATCCGGTCGATTTAAATACACTTGAGACTTTAAGTGGCCTCAGAGAAATTAATCAAGCGGCGTTAAATCGGGAGATCGAGGTGGCCAATCCATCTGTTAGGAAATACTTCATCCAAGTATAATCTCTCACTCCACGTGCAAAATGTGGTGGAGCACCATCTTGTTGGAACCAAACATTTATATCTGTTTCATCCGGATTGTTATTATCAGGATACAGAACTTGTAATTGAGGTACCAAAAAATTTGTTAAAAAATATAAATATCCTTCACCTGTCAGAGAGTCATCAAAAAAGTAAGGCCTTAGATTTTATTTTCAATAATAATCCAATGAGGATTTTCTCTGCTCCAATAACGAGAATTGTGTCGGTTGACAGTACCTACCATTTAAGTAAAACGTTGCTGCGTCCGAAAAAAGTATTTTTTGTAAAAACTGCACATCTGCCTGACATCTGTTCATTATTTGTACACAGAATTGTAGCCTTCGGTCTGGATCGTCCTCAGATAACTCATGTACCAACTGAATTTTATAGGGATGGTACTTTTCTTTGTGTAAAAAGCCAAAAAAATGTTTTAATTGTTTTGTTTGTTTTTAAGTTTTTTCGTATTCACACAAATTATTTATTATTGTTTATAAAGAGTATTTTATGAAAAACTAATTTAATTTATCGAAATAACCATAATTTTCAATTATTGTTAAAAAATATGGATAAATATTAACTTTAGGTATAGGGAATGCTTTATAAAATTGAAAGACTTGGAACAGATGATTTTACTGGTGATATAAAATATAGGATGTCCCATTTATATAAAACAAGAAAATCAAGGATCTAAGTCTTGAGTCTCCCTGTATACAAATAAACGGATAATAAAAATATAACTAAAAAAAAAATATAATACATCGTATTATAAAATACGTGTGGGTAAAAAAAAAATTGTTTCTACAGTGTGTAATTGGCTGCTGGACGTTGAATTATGTACGATTCTCTCACAAAAATGTCAATTCTTTGAAAAGTACCCTATATAACATAGACAAACCATATATTAGAAGAATGGAAAAAAGATGAGTAAACAGAATCTAACATAATATACTGGGGTAATCATTAAAAAAAAACATGTTTGGTTCGTACACGAGCTATGCAACACCCTGTATACCTCCTAATAATTTTAAAATGTTAACCTCAAACCTGTCCATAATTTTCCTAATACAGGCATGCATGTTTCCATAATCGACCACTGAACGCGCTCTTTTTTGATAAAAATGATCCGAATCCTGAAAACCCATGTGCCGACCTTCTATGGCCCGTAGCACAAAATCCTGACGGTAGATCTTTTGTGCCCATTACCTTTTTTGTTTAGGATATTGAGATCTACATTTTCCACCAAAAATTAAATCTTGGGACTGAAACCATTTTTCCCTATAAAAAGTGCGGGGTCCTTTAAATTTTTCAGTATTTTCGTACCTATTCAATGAATATCTATAGAAAAATGTTTCGAGGTAGCTGTATGTAGAAAATGTATATGTTTAGTTTATCCTTTAAACATTTATATAGAGGTGCTGCAATGGTTGTACAAAATAACCGAAAAAAGCCTATAATAACTAGATAAGAAAGTCATGTGTTGGACACATCAGATTTTTATTATGAGTAAAAGTCATACTTTTGTGACAATGTTATAAGTACATTTATTTTATTCTGAACAAACTTTTTTCTTCAAATGTCAGTAATTGTTTTTCACAAATATTAAAAATATCACCTTTACCATCAAAAGAGCTTGAGAGTAATAGTATAAAATTTAACGAGCGGTAATGCAGGTTATAACTCACGCATATGAAATTCGCAGCACGAGCCACAGGCGAGTGCTGTAATTCATCAAGTGAGTTATGACCATTACCGCAAGTTGAATACTATACTTTATCTACGAATATAATAATAAATACTAAGATACAAGTATAATTGACTAGATAATAAAAACATTTGAATCTTTGTAAAAGTTCTTTGTCGCCAGATATTTATCATTAGGAGCTTCATTTGTGAAATTTTTAAGTTGTTCTGGCGTAAATGTGTTTGCCTTTTTAGCTTTATGTTTCTCTGATTGACGTTTAATTTTGAATAATTATCTATATTAATTCCATTATTTATGTTGAGTATGCTTCTTAACAAGGAGTAGAAAGTCCATAGAGACGATGCTTTATATTTATTGCTAAGTTCAATAAAATGTGCCAAACGTACATTTTTTGTAAACGAGTTACACCAATCTTAAAAAGTTTAGTATACACCTTTATACTTGTTTTTTGATTTTTCTGGTAAAAAATTCTGTATTGCATTATTAGCTATCTCTCTTATTATTTCTGGATGTGTACATAATAACTCATCTTCACTATCTAAATTCATCTTTAATAATTTTAAAATATTTTAATTATTCATTCCTTTCTAGTTGTTAAAAAATGTTTCTAACATTTTACACTAATGGAACGTATTTATCGACTTTAAAATTTCCAAGAACTTACTGCGCACACTATTTAGATACCGAATTATCGTAGGAGCCCAGCGTGAGTTATAATAACTCACCATTTAAACTCACGCTATTTGTTTATTGATACTATTAATTGCTCAAAAGCAGTTAAATAATTGATATATAAATTAATAGTAGATAAGATACCTTTCCTCTTACCAATATATACCTTGTAAAAATAATATTTCTTCATTTCATTAACTATAAAAAAGTCAGGTTAACCTGGTTTAAAATTCACAATTTTACATCACTTTAAAAATTAGCATCATGAAATTATTATTAAAATATTAGGTTTTTTGACCTATGAAGAAAAACTAAATTTTGTGTTAGCTAGGAGCATCTAGTACTCTTTAGCCAGGAGCATCTAATACTCTTTAGCCAGGAGCCTTATTTAGGGTTTTCATTGATTTCTCTTGAAAGATCTGATTTTATTTATCTTGTTTTGCGTATAGTAAGTTGTAAACCATCAAATATATCACTTTTGTGAGAGCTTAATCATATAAAACAATTTCTGCCTTTCTCAGCCATTGCTAACTCTATTTTTTGGCTCACATTTCATTTAAATAATTAGGTTTCTGGTAGTTATTATTCTAAGAAGTAATATTTATTTAGTAATAGTTCAGGTTAGTAAGTATACTTACTATGTTTCAATTCAGAAATTTTATGTAGTAACCTATCTTTTTTATATAGAACATTTTTTTATATAGAACTTTTTTTTATAAAGCCGGCTACGGACGATAAGCGATAATATAATATATATTATAGCTCACATATTATAAAAATATCGCTTTGCATTAAAAAGTGCAAGTCGCCGCGCATTGATGCTATAATATATATCTATATCCCATCATGAAATTCATAAAAATTAGTTCAGTCCATTCGAAAATAATTTGTAAATTTTTCGTCACTTAATTCGTTAAAAAGTGTTGTTTCTTTTTGGTTACTAACCCTAATTGCTAATAATAATACATTGTCGCTTTCAGCATCTGATTTATCTTCTGATGAGCTATCAATGGTATCTAGCAATAACAAATTTTTCTCCATCGCCATTTTTGCAACTACACTATATAGTTCACTGGATCAGCCTATTATATTGAAAAATAAAAAATATATATATTCTCGTCCACTGCAGTAATAATATAATATAATATTATAGCTCATTGCCGAGCTATACTATATATTATATTATCGCTTATCGTCCGTAGCCGGCTTTAACCATTTTTTTTATAAATATTTGACGTCTAAACACGTTATCTGGTGACGTATTTATCACGTCGCTGTATGACGTCTTTGATCTGTGACATATTGCCGTCATAATCACGTCACCAGCACTTCGTAAATTGGTGATTTCGACGTAAAATGTGACGTGTATTTCACGTGAAAATCACGTGTCTGTGATAGCTGGGATTCCACCTAGATAGATATGTTGAGGAATATGGGTATAAAATATTAAGAACTCCTCCATATCACTGCCAGTATAATGCGATAGAGATGGTGTGGTCATAGTGCAAACGGTTTTTTGACGAAAAAATTTTTAACAACAAAGAGCTTTGAATAATGTTACCGATACTTAGTGGGACAATTATATAAGACATACTAAAAACAATTGTTTCCGATTGGGAAAAATGCAAGCAATTAGACGTTTATGATCTAGAACCAATTATTATTAATTTAGGAACAACGTCAAGTGCAATGAGTCTGAATCAGAGTCCAATTGAGAAGACAATGATATTCATTAATAAAATTTATATTATTTTCTGTGCCTCTTGTTATAATATATTTTTTTGGCAAAGAATCTGTTTCACGAATTTGCACTTGTTTTGGATTATCTTTAAAAACTCTAAAAACCAATGTTCAGCTTGGAAATTTATTTATAAAGTACGAAAGTAAATTGTTCTAGTATTTGTAGATAAAATATAAAACGTAATCCTAATTTTTTCGTGTAAATGCAACAAAACAGAAATAAGAAGACACGTGCAAACTGTAACTAAAAATGCGATACTCTTTTGTCAGAGGACTTGTGGTATTTCTATCACTTTGCCTACTAAATCCGTTAGAATTCAGATCCAGTAAAAAGTGCACTTTATCTACTGAGTGTAGAAATATCCCCTTTCTACACTTAGGAAAACTAAATATTTTATAATTTGTTCCTTTTGAGCCGGAAGTGCTTTTAACCTGACCTGAAACCCGAAATAATTTGAAGAAAATTGCCTTTTTATAACCTCTTCATTTAAATAGTCAGGTGATATTGAACTTAACAACATGGGATTATTCAATATAAACGTATTTGCAAAGATCAAAATAAAAAGAACACCAAAAATAATTTCAAAAATAAAAAAAAAACATATTTACAGGCTGTTCCACTTTCAGTATATTCATTTTGAAACACTCAATCCAAAACTGTTCACGTCTTAATCATAAACTAAGTACAAAACTATTAAAAAAAAAACGAAACCTGGTTTAATATAAAATGTATTCTCATCGAAAAGATAAGATTTGATAAGGCCTCATATGTTATTTTTAATCGCAAAAGCAGGAAAACCACAGATAATTGGCGGGGAATTAATATTGCCGGCAGTCAAGAAGATAATTAACTGTTCTTCATCATAAAATACCGACAGATAACGTCAGAAAATTTTATAAAAAAAATAGCCTATTTATAAAAGTTCCTATATGACATGGCTGTAGGTTCCTGTTTTGGAAGGACCCTATTAAATAAAAAGGACTTGGTTGAGTAAATGTATATATAATTTTAAGTGAAGAAAATCAAGGTATACATAAGTCGCGACGACAGTAAAAATATTATTGCAAAACGCCTAATGTCGCCACATAGCCTTCCCTCCCAAAGAAAAATTAAATCCATTAAAAATAATGTACATTAACCATAACTTAATGGGTTTAATACAAAAGAAACCTTTTTAACTGGTTTCGAAATAACTTTGTGAACATCTTGTTCTGCTAATAAAAAGGCTGACTTTAACCTATCTATATTTGTTGCGCTTGTACACCTACCAGAGGTGGACAGAGAACGTCAAATAATGAGGGAAAAGACTTTAGGAGAACTTATTTATTTGATACAAAAATATATAGATAATTCACAAAATTATAACGTCAATTCAATTATATATAAGTCATAACTTTTTTAAACCAAGGTATTTTGTTTTTGACTTATGATTTTTTTAAGTTCCAACCCCTCTTAAACCCCCCCCCCCCATTTTTAATCAGATTTTTTTCAAATTCAATAGATTTCGTCCCCTTATAGAGCTTAATTTTTCCTGATAATTTTAAGTTCATATTGTTTTTCTTTTAGATTTATAATTTTTTAAAAGTTCAACCCCACTTAACCCCCTACTTTTGATCAGATTTTTTTTTAATTCAATTGGTTTCGTTTCTTTATAAAGCTTGGCTTTTCCTAAAAATTTCAAATTGATATGTTTCATTTTTGATTTAAGATTTTTTTTAGGTTTAAACCCCCCATGTTTATTCATATTTTTTTAAAAAATCAATAGGCTTTATCCCTTTATAAAGGTTGAAATTTCCTGAAAATTTCAAGTAGATAATGTATTTTGTTTTTGATTTATGATTTTTTAAAATTTTAACCTCCCTTAAACTCCCTCATTTTTAATCAGATTTTTTCAAAATCAACACGTTTCGTCCCCTTAAAGAGCTTCATTTTTCCTGAAAATTTCAAGTTGATATTGTCGGTCGAATATAGTAACATTCTACATATGCAGAAGGAAACAACCTATATAATTAATTAAAACATATGAAAGTAATTTTCACAAATTCTCACCAAAAAAAGCGATTTGTCAAAAAAGGGGTTTTGAGAGAAAACCCGTTTTAAATATTTCAATATGGCATATTTTTATTTATTATATTTCGACATGTTCGTCTTTTTTCAGATGGAGCCAACAAAGACCTGGCAGAAAGTGATCAGTAATCGGTGTCCGATCCTTTTGAACCTACTGATGATTCAGATGATCCAGAGTACATACCGGAACACGATACCGTTACACTAGGACAAAAATAATTAACGGTCAAACCATGCTTAATTTTCTAACTAACAATAGCTTTGAAAGTATTCAAAGAACAATAGTAAAAGAAGAAGGAAAATGACACAAAAGTACAAAATTCTAAAGGATACTCCAGATCCTGATAATAGTACCACATCAGAGACACAAAGTAGCACCAGCACCACAACGGTTTATAGTTCTACGAATAAAAATATGAACCCACTTTTTGATAGAAATTTTTTTCGCTTTGTGGAACAAAAAGACAATAAAGTTATAGCTCAATGTATAATTTGTTTACCCAGGAAAAAACGTTTGCAAGGTGTCTCAAATTCAAACGCAAATTTTGTAAAACATTTAAAAAAACAACATGAGGTATGAGGTGGCATTCCAAGACTACTACTAAAAAAAATACAGGTCAAAAAAGTGGTCAAATCAAATGACCCATTTCAAACAAGTAATTCAACTCAATTGGACATAGCTCAATCTTTTCAAAGATCCAAAAAAATAACACAAGAACAGTTTGACCAACGAATTATTAATTTTATTGTTGACACAATGTCGGCTGTATCGTTTGTTGATCGTCCAAGTTTTAGAGGATTATTTCAAGGAATGAACGTAAATGTTATGAGAAGAAAAACTGCAATAAAAATAGTTTCAGAATTTTGGTTAAAAAAAAACAAGAGGATTTAAAAGGAGAATTTCAAAATATTAGTTCTTTTTGCACTACTGCAGATATTTGGTCTTCCAAAACGTGCAGTTTTTTGGGTGTAATGTGTCACTGGATAGGAGATGATTTAGAACGAAAGTCAGCAGCTGTTGCTTGTAGAAGGTTTTCAGGACGTCATACATATGACAGAATAGTGTCACGTCCAGTAAAATATTAAAAAACCATTACTAAAATACATTAAAATAATATTGTATACATTTCATAACAAAAACATAGCCGTTGAACTATTAATACGACCTGCATTAATTGTGTCGAATTAAAGAAATAGAAACTTCAGCAAATAGTTAATAGGTATAAATTCGACACTGATTACTGTTACGACAGTTCTCCTTTTGCTGTACTGGGAGATATCTAAAGTACCTTTTATACCATTATACCTTTTAGTTTTGGAGTAAGCGTCGTGACGTGCCACTCACGGGGAATGTTTTGGTAAGGCTCTTTTATATTGTATATTATTATTATCTATTTTGAATATTAATCATTTATTTATTGATGAATAAAATTGTTATGTTTCAACTCGACTTTTTATTTCATAAAGAAAGGTAGTCCGAATTAATAATATTAAATCATTTTTTCGACCCTTAGAAAAGGGTGTGGTAACAATAGCAGTAATAGTAGGTAATATTCACATGTCTTTTGGTTTAGATGATCGGAAACTGGTGGCAACAGTTACAAATAATTTAAAATATTTGGTATAAACAGTATATATTAAGGGGTTATTTACTTTTAGGAAAACAGAGGAAGATGCAAATTTAGAAGAACAAGAAGAAGGTATAGAAGATATTTTATTTTTGCCAGCACCAATAGATCCTGACGAAAATATATCATCATTCCTTGCCTTACTATACCATTTGCACTGCGCATCACATACTTTAAATTTAATTGCTTCTGCAAATATTATAAATAAAATAAAAACGCTTCAATAAAATCTCGACATACAAACACTATATCAAAGTGTAATGTAATACGGAAAAAAGCTGGAAGACCTAAATCAGCCGATAATTTTTATAAGTAGATAATACAGGATGTGATAGAGCTAGAGCATTTAACGAAAAACTCGGTACCTACACCTACATAAAATATTGTAGAAAGTCTTGAAACGAATTCAGTTTTGCTCGTATTCTAATCATAGCTCTTTTTAAATCCCGTTCTACGATGTAGAAATGATTCTACTAACTCTGATTTGAATGAATGACTGAGTACTTTCTGATGTTTATATCCTATACAGCTTATCACTTTACTTATAAATTAATTCTATTTTTGTAAATTTAGTAGGTTTATTTTAGTTAAATTAAAACCTCACAAAAAACATTTTACCTGCAGTTTTTGCAGTATTACTTTACTAAAAAACTTCGTGATATGAATATAGATGATATTTAATCCTAGCCAATTCTTATTTTTTAGCTATCACGTACCACTATATACTTATACCTTATTTTAGATTATTTTCTAAGCATATGACAACTTTTTTTCGTTGTTTATCAATCAGAATAATAACAAAAGGATTTTATAAGTTAAAAGGTTGGCGAATGTTAGATTGAATAACAGCTAAATTACCATGATAGGGTTAACAGCCAGAGTTTATTTATTTTTTTTTTTTTTATTAAATACACTGCTCTACAGGCTAAATGCCTAGTTATAGAGCAGGAAAAAAAATTGTAATTACAAAAGTAAATATAAATATAACATATTGCACAATAAGACATAATTTGGATATAACATAAATTACGCAACATAACAAAAATTACACAATATAACAAAAATTACATAATATGACAAAAATTAAATAAATTAATGACTATACACAAGCAAATAGTACCGAAACAGCTTTACAATTTTTTGAGCTGCGGCAGCTTACAAGAAAATAAATCAATTCTACCTTGCAGGTTGTTTTTTAATAAATTTGTCCGAGATAGCGGGAGATAAAACATTAAGTTGTTTCGAGATTCAATTCTTGGCACTTTAAATACAAGTTGTTCTAATAACTCGGAACAATCAATTTGGTAGTTAATAAGTTTGTAGAGGAATATTAACGACTGATTTTTTCATCTACATTCTAAGCTTTGCATTTGAAATCTATTTAAAAGTAACGTGTGATTTATCCCAATTGGTGGATATGTTCCGTCTATCTTAAATGTCAAGAATTTTAGATATCGTCTTTGAACGTTTTCAAGAGCGCATAATATGAATATCATAAAATTAGTCCAGGGAAGTTAGGAAAAATAGCGGAACTTTGCTCATACACCAGATATCGAGATGCAGTTTTCTGCATTGTGTTCAGGAAGGTCCAAGGAAAAAAGTTTACATGGTCTGGTTTGGCGCGTTTTTGGAAAAATGCCTTCTGGGCCGGAAAATTCATTTTCCAATTGCATCATAACTTGCACCATTATGGGAACGACTGGAAACTCTGAAAAATCGCTCAAAATTCATTATTCGGGGGTTTTCGGGGCTGCCGAACTCGATTCTGGTATTAGAATTACCCGGGGGTGCACGGGGGTGGCTCTGAGGGGGTGCGCGGCGGGTGAATTGGGGGAGAAATGGCAGCGTGCATAAAAGTCGCTCAAAACTCGTTACTCGGGGCGTTTTCGGGGATGCCGAATTCAATTCTGGCATTAGACTTCCCCGGGGGTATGAATAATAAAAATTTAGATTGAATTTTAGATAAATATATATGTGGCTTCCCCCAAACAATATTGAACATTCTCGAACATTCTTGAAATAGACATTTTGTACCTTTCACTTTTCCTCAAGAACATCTGGCCCCTTCATGGAATAGTCTACAAATTCAATCGACGCCCCACCAGATGCCTTTCTCTATTCCCGCCATGGTATAATACCATGATTCCCGCGCGCAGTCGGCGTCTGTGTTGCATCAGTATTACATCTGTCTTTCAGGACCACGTTGCTTTTTCGTTGTATGTAAATACAGTGCTACAGTTATAAAGTTTCTTGGATTTTGGACTGCCAATGCGTTAACCGAGCATATCAAGCGTGTCTATTTCCAAGTGCAGGCTTGGTATGGTTCACAAGCTCAAGACGAGACCTTAAATTCGTTGGAATGGGGGTGGGAATTGGTGGATGGAGAGCTCAGTCCTGTCACCATGACCTAGGAAATTTTGAGCAAAATTTCTTGTTCTTGTCAAACCGACTGTGGCACGAGGTACGGGTGCCGCCGAAAGGGGTTGGAGTGCTCACTTGCATGCAAGCAGTGCGATGTCAATTGCTCAAACCAAAAAGGCACTTCCAACGGGGCCGAGGATACTGACGAGGAAGAAGAGGAGGAAGCAGGAGAAGATAAAGAAGGGGAAGAAGAGTTTGAACAAGATGTTTAGTATTTAAGTTAAAAATTGAAGTTGATAATGAATAATTCAACATTAATAAAAACTCCTATTTGTTATTTGAATAAAGTATTATTTTCATAATTTGTGTTTCACTTTCTCCTTTACCATTTCCCACAGCGGGACCCCCGAGCGCCCCCGGGGAAATCTAATGCTGGAAATGAATTTGGCATCCCCAAAAACCCCCGAGTAAGTATTTTCGAGCCATTTAAATGGACTCTGCAATTTCGCCCCCCGAATCAGCCCCCGGGCACCCTGGTAGAGCCACCTCGAACATCCCCGGGTAATTCCAATGCCAAAATTGAATTAGGCATCCCCGAAAACCCCCGAGTAACAAGTTTGGAGCGGACTTTCACGCACGCTGCCATTTCTCCCCCAACTCACCCCCCGCGCACCCCCACAGAGCCACCCCCGTGCACCCCCGGGTAATTCTAATGCCAGAATCGAGTTCGGCAGCCCCTAAAACTCCCGAATAATGATTTCCGAGCGATTTTTCCGAGTTTCCAGTCGTTCCTATAATAGTGCAAGTTTTGATGCTATTGGAAAATGCATTTTCCGGCCCAGAAGGCATTTTTCCAAAAACGCGCCAAACCAGACCATGTAAACTTTTTTATTGAAGCATATTCTAATTTTGATTTGACGAACGCATTGTACAACATATTCATGGTTTCGATAGAATTGAGGTCAACTGCATGCCTAATGATAAATCCCAAATTTCTGAATGATGCTTTTACCACGTCATTTAGATGTTCATTAAAAGTAAGTTTTCTATCAAACTTACCCCAAGATCTATAACAAAATTAGGCCTATTTAATATAACACCATCCAAACAGTAGTTATAGAGAATTGGAAAATCTTTTTTGGTATATGACACTACATTACATTTTTTTGAATTTAATGGAAGATTATTTATTAAACACCAATAATTTATTTTATCAATATTACTTTGTAATTTAAGACAGTCATTTCAGATATCTACCTAATAAAAAAATTTGACATCGTCTGCATAAATTAAATATTTTACGTTAATGTCATTAATGATGTCATTTACGAATAGTATAAATAAAAGCGGTCCCAGAATCGAGCCTTGAGGTAAGCCAGAGGTTACTAAGATATCGACAGACTCAAATCCACGCACTTCAACAAACTGGGTTCTGTTTGTCAAGTAAGATTGAAAAAAATGTGTGACAGGCTTGGACAATCCAAACTTGCTAAGCTTTTGAAGTAATATTTTTTGATCGAGTTTGTCGAAAGCCTTAGAAAAATCTGTATATATTACGTCTAGTTGGCCGCCGCCAACAACTATTGTAGAACTGTATTGTGTAAATGAGAAAAGATTTGTTATTGTTGACCTGTTCTTACAAAAACCATGTTTTCTTCCACTATCTGATGTTTGACGTGTGGTATTATATTATCGTATAGTAAAATTTCAAAAACTTTGGCAAAATTACATATAATAGTGATGGGTCGATAGTTCTCGATACAATTTTTTTTACCTTTTTTAAAAAAAAGGACAGATTCTTGACCTCTTCCATGCATTAGGAAATGTACCAGTGCCCAGTGACAAATTAAATATTTTATTTAAAGGAATAGCTAATGCATGGGAACAATCGCGAACCATGAAGGATGGTATATTATCTGGTCCTTTAGTTAATTTAGATTTTAACTTTAATATTGCCTTCGACACATCAGATTCTTTAAATTCAGCTATATGCACATGTAAATTATTTAATAAATCACTCTCAAAGTCAACATCAAAATTTGATGAAATACTGTAGGAATTTTTAAAGTAAGTAGCAAATCCATTTACAATATCCTGCATGTTTAAAAGTCATAAGTCGTAAATTCAAGTATTCCATCATCTTTCCTTTTAGAATTTACGTATGACCAAAAGTTCCCACTATTTCTTTTTACATTCTCTTGTAATGTTTTAACGTAGTCTTTATGTGCTTTCTCTGCGTCCTTTTTAATTTTGGATCTTAGCCGTTTAAATTCTTCGAAGGCATTTAAATCATTATTGCGCCTAAACTTTTTTCGTACTTTCTCTTTTTTTTTTTAATATCTCTAATAATAGGTCCGTTGAACCATGTAGGGTATTTTCTTGCAGTTGGAACATATTTGGGAATACATATATCCATCATACCATGTAGTTGTTCATAAAATAACTTACATGCAGTTTCAATATTATTCACATTATTGAGAAAAGACCAGTCGCATGAAGCTATTAGTTGATATAACATCATATAATTAGCTTTACAAAAGTTATACTGTAAATTTTTATTTACTGGATTAGGTTTACTAAGAGGATTATATATTTGAAAATTAATATTCAAAGCAGGATGCGAGACATCTTCAGGAACCATCAAATCATATACCCTTTAAACAGTGCATGATTCATTACAAAAAACTAATCTAATAATCGATTGTTTATGTTAAATATATTATTATATTGTTTGAAATCGTGAAGATGTACGAAAGCATTTAATTCAACTAGTTGACCAGTGAGAGGTGCCATATTAACATACTGGGGAACGTTAAAGTCTCCTAAAACAAATACTTTCTCGTAATCAACAAAATTTAAGGTGGAGAGACAATCAAATAAGGCTTCAACAACTTTAAGACTTGGAGGAATGTAAACAAGTAGTTATAATATTTTGTAATAATTTAATGTAATCGTAGTGCCTAGAATATCAATAATTGGAATAATATCGCTAATAAATGTTAGATCTATTTCATTACTAATAAATTTTTTATTGACAGCTGGCAAAACACCCCCACCGTAATTTAATTTAGTTTAACTCGAGAAATAGATTTATCCTTCTATATACATGATAATTATAGGAAAATATCTCACAGCAACGAAAAGATTCGTTTAACCAAGTCTCTATCAATGCTACAAAATCAAAATCGGACTGAAGAGAAAACAAGTAAACGGTATTTATTTTAGTTCTAATTCCAAGGACATTCTGATAATACAGATAGCAGGTTAAGTTTTTATTAGAAATATTAAATGAATTATTTTGCGGGTGTAGAGCTGTACCACCAATGGTTAATACATCCGACTGACTCATTTGCGATTGCTGTGCTACATGAAGTGAGGATTTTAATTAATCTATATGACGTTGGTAAGAATTATAATGGGTGTCCCATGTAGCATGATTTACATTAATTTGAACCAGAGAATCCCGTTCCATCACCTTTACACAATTTATACATTTTAATTCATCAACTAAAGCCTTACATTCTTTTACAGCATGTTTTTCTGCATACCTTGGTCAATAAATAGTACTACTGGACCAATTTTTTGAAAAATGGTTAAAACCATTACATTTATAACACCTCTTAACAGATACACTATAGCAAACATCAAAGCCAATAAATAGCTTACCTTCACCATTCGTCATGATATTATTATAAGATGCAACATCAACCTGCAAAGTTGCTTGATAAATTTTTCTAGTTGTAATCTTTGAAATTTCAGGCTACATTCTATTTTACATTGTATATTTTTTCTTCTTTCTTGGGCTATGTTATAAGGAACAATTTTCAATGTTTGTTATTAGGAATTTTTGATAGTAGGTAAGTAGATTTGTTATTTATAGGTACAAATAAATTCAAGAAAATCCTATTACTGCACATGTAAGACTGGTTCATGGACTATAGGAATGTGCTCATATTTCAAGTGTTTTGTGGTACCTGGAATACGCATGATTTGAAAATTATATAAAGCACCCTTCAAGTGTTTTATTAAGAGTTATTGCTCTCGGCAGTTTAGTTTCAGGAGAAATTCATAGTAGTAGATATCTCCTCTAATGCCCCCACCTCAAAATATAGAAACCATTGGGAGCTTTCTTTTTAAGGGTTTAATGTTCTTGGTGTATGAATCCTATGACGTCAAAAAAGAACGATTGACAATGGTCTACAATTGACAAGATAAGAATTATGTGAATCCATTATCGAGCAAGTGCTTGGGGGACAAGGGGGAACTGGTAGGAGTTGCTCCAGATCAACAAGCACCGTTAAAAAAGAACGTTCAGTTAGAATTAGGAACAGCTCTAGGGCTGCTCGCGAGTAACCCAGATGGCATAAAAGAAAGTACTCATTGTATTCGTAACTAAGGGCCTGTCCAGACGAGCCACTCTGTGGCGCCACTGTCGCGCTTCTAAGAAGCGTGTACTGGATACTCGGTGTCGCCACAGTCTGGCGATCACTGATCGTTCATGTGGGCGTACTAGCTACTGAGTAGCGCGATTCCAAGGTAGGCTCATGTTGGAAGGTAATTAAAATTTTCCAGTGTCATTATGGACTCAGACGAGAAAGTACTCATTCTAGCAATACTTACGTGCCTTAGTCTTTGCACCAGAATCCATTACTTTAATACCCAAACTGCAGGACGTTGTTCTATTTCGACTATAAATGATCTGCA
The DNA here is from genome assembly GCA_927349885.1 of Psylliodes chrysocephalus. NCBI lineage: Eukaryota > Metazoa > Arthropoda > Insecta > Coleoptera > Chrysomelidae > Psylliodes > Psylliodes chrysocephalus. The sequence continues at coordinate 41,110,481 of OV651815.1, read as the reverse complement.
TCGAACGCCATATTATTTAATACTGAACCCGCAAAATAAAATATATCTACCAATAGAAGTTGACGACACATTCGACAACAAAAGTGGCCAGTGTGGACGGTTCCAGTGACTAAGTGTGGCCACTTTGTCACGGGAACCCCCTTCTCTTCGCCAAGCCGCTCGCCAAAGACCCTCATCTGGACAGCTTCTACATTTTAACATTTTTAACATTAAATTGAATGGCAGGCGTTTACCCACCACGAAGTGGCGCTACTACGTATCGTCACCGAGTGGTTCGTCTGGACGGGCTCTAACAATCAGTAGACGTTAAACCAGGGGTCCACGGAAGACTCGACGGGGTCTACGTTGGGCGTAATAAAAAATGAGGGTCCACAATCGTAAGCAGGGGTGAATAAAAATTAATTTGGTTTCGATAGTGAAGCAATATACTATTAAACAATTGATTACTCATTTTTCCATGTTAAGAAGAAATTCTTGTAAAAAACTTCAACTGTTTATAATATAAACAGTCAACATTTTAGTTACTAAAATGTTGACTTGACTTCTCTTATCAATATAGGCAGATAATATTTTAAGAAGCTCAGCGACCGTACTTGTAAAAACTTGCATATTCCATATTCAGTACAACCCGTCGAGACTTGTCGTTGCCGCGCCGGCCGCCGTCCCGTCCGCAACGCTTGTTCAGTCGTGCAAATTAATACGACTTGTGGTGTATGTGCTTGCAATCTTGCATGAACGTGTTTAATTCTTCACCAATATAAATACGAATGTCAAGAATTATCGTTACTTATTTGTTTCTGGAAAGAAAAGTGAATCGATATTAGTGTTGGCCAGTAATTGAATTTGTTTCCAGACTTTCGAAAAGAAAAGTGAATCGATATTAGTGATTGCCAGTGTCGGAAAAGTAAGTACCTACCTGCCTATTTGTTATATGCATATAGTTTTAAGCTGAGAAAGATTAAACTTATCATCCCTACTTTATTTTTATTACCTATCTAATTCATTTAATTATTGCGGAGTTTTGATATCAAAATATTGTTTAAAAGTTTCTATAGAATTTACAGAAATATATTAAAATATAATAAATACAATAATAATTTTCATAAAACACTATTATGGATCTAAGGATTTATTGCTTTTAATAATTAGTTTGCAGCCGGAACTTTGTTTATTTCATAATATTTACATTAATTGATTAATCAATTTGTGGGTCGTAGAAAAAATAAACTGTACAACTTGAGTGGATGGTCCTTTTCGCGCTCAGACGATTAAGCATTCCGCCTATGGCGTCGTGCTCAAACTTCGTCTTCGTGCGATATGGCTATCATATACTATCTGTGCTAATTGTTGCAGTATTAGTTGTTTTCAGGAGGGAAATGGTCGCTCGACGTTTCTGTGACACATTTTTTTAAACTTTCTATTTAATTTTTTATTCTTTTATTCTTTATTCTATACATTCAGTGTAAACTAAGAATGTATATAACAGAATATATGAGAAATAAAACTCAATATTTCACACATAAGAACTTTATTTAAAAATATGAAAACGAATACAAAATAACTCATTTGAACATTCTTGGGAAGACGCACTGAAACACTGAAACAACAAATTCGAAAATTCTGTAATTCGTTATTGTCAACGCAACTGTTAAATAGAAACTTAAACTAAAAACGATATAAAAAAATTAACATAATTAATTCGTAAACCTATTAATCAATAAGATAATTACAATTACCATTCAAAGCTCTTATAGCACTATCAAATCGTGTACAAAAATAATGCTCAAAACTGTTTACACTTTGTGAAATAATTGCACAAAATAGAAATATTAAACATTGTTAGTCAAATTCTAACTATTAATAGATGCCCTTTCGACAGAAACGTTATTTCACGACTCCAATATCTAATATCAAACAAGAAAAAAGAAACAAAATGTCTTATTGCGTGGATTCATATTTTATCTTTACTCCAGCATTTTAAAATTCGTAATTGGACAAAATTTGCGACGATTCCTCAAAGTTACGTCAACATTTTGTATAACGAAGTGAGAATATAGATTGAACGATGAATTGCCGACGATGCCACACAAATTAATAAAAAAAATATGAATGAAATTTATTTTAGTTATCAGTTTTACTTGTTGTCTATTGATTTAAATATAAAATATTCATTTCTGCAGTTCGTAGGTACCCGGCAAAATCAAACTTTTTTATAATATTAGGTAGGTATGTAAATTTAATGTTTTTAATTTGTTCTAATTTAGCACAATTTTTATTTATTCCAAACTAATTACTTGTGTTCTACCACTGTATATACAAGTAATAGATTTGTTAAAAAACATTGTTTTTATTATACACTCTCCTTGAAAATCGTTCTGCATTTATGAACCTTTTAAACGTTTTTCTACTTTTTAAATCTGGAGTAGGCATTCCCAAACAAAGATTAAAACACGGCATTTTTCAGCCGGTAAAAGCATCGAAAAAGTCATTTTTAAAATATTTTGTAAACTATTATTTGTAATGTTATAAAAATGCCTCACCCGGATAAAAAATAAACTAATGATCACGTAAACACGCTAAGATACTAATCAGACTTACTGTCTAGACAGGAGCGAAGGATAAAATTTTCGTAGCCATGTTGCATGTAAAAATTCCGTATCTGCAATCTCCGAGCGTGATCGACGTCGCCCGATCTGACAGGAAATATAATGAACGCTAGGGACTGACTGCCAAATTATGATCGCCGAATAAGTAAAACAAATGGAGCCGTATGAAAGGTATATACAATCCTTTGATTTCTGACCTACAGATGAGATTTTAATTGGGTTTAAATCCGAATGATATAGCGGTAGTCTCACTAATTCATGTGCTTCTGTTAATTGCATATTTTATAAAACGAGGGTATAGAATGGAATCAGTGAATGGAATATATTTTACTCTGAACCATTTTTGCATAACAGACTTCTTTCTTATGAATGTTTGACATTTCTCCTCTTGTGAGTTGTGTTAGGGTGCATTGTTCAATACTAAAGCAGGGACAGAAGTTGGAGAGGCTTTTCGCCGTTCTCCACTTCATACACAGGAATTGACAGTTTTGCCGTGGAGCTAACCGAAGTGAACACGATACATTGTCGTAGAAAATTATTTTATATTTGGTAATAACAATTTCGCGTAAATAGTTAAATTAATTGTGTAAATTGTAATATATGATTTGAGATATTATTATTTGTTTAAGTAATTATTTCTAGCTCATAAATAGATACGATTGTCGGATTAGCCGCTAATAATTTAAAATGGACGGTAATATTTTTATTCTAGGATACGACAATGGTGAACAAACATTACCGCGAAATTCTCGAATTCGCCCGACGGGGTTTGACGTTTACCACCTCTCTACCTACCAGAAGCCTTTCTATATCACACTATTTAGTGGCAAGTTACACAAAAGTTGTTATTTTTTATATGACTGAAGTTTGCCTAATTTTGATTTTTAGGACAAAATTGTTTTAATTTCCCGCGTTAAACAACAATCAAATATTATCCTCTTGACATTATATCGCTCCAATTTTTTTATGAAACATAACTTTTTGTCCAATAGGTATGCAACTCGTAGCACAAGTAGCTGCCTTAGTGGTTGTCTAACAAAGGGATTGTAACATGGTGGAGTTTTATACGCGGGACACATTGTCAGGACGCAAGAATTTAAGGGGCTATAGGCCACAGGGTTGCCAACCGTACGGTAATTACCGTACTTGTACGGTAATTTCGATTAATGTACGGTATACGGTCCAAAGTCATTACCGTACATAAAAGTACGGTATTTACATAAAAAGTACGGTAAACGTACGGTATTTTGATCAGAATTAGCAGACTTTGAGTTGTGTAAGGGCCGATTCCACTGTTGTGTTAAACGAAGTTTAAATTACTAAATAAAGATTGACATTTGTCTAATGTAAAAATGTGAGTTTAATCTTTTTACTTTTTACAGCACATATTCTTTAAAAGGACCTGGTTTTTACTAAAATATAAGCTAAGGACATTTTTTTAGAAGCTAGGTAGAAGGACCAGAGGTTGATTAAAATTAAAATATGAAGAGGTCCTTTTTTTTTAGAAGTTGGACAAAATAGTAAATTACGTAACAAGAGTTGTAAGTAACCCATTACGCACGAAGTGAATAAATTTCATAAGTGCGTAATGGGCTTACAACTCGTGTAACGTACTATACTTTTTTACGCCCACTTAAAACATTCTCCGAAAAGGATTTAACGTTATGCTTGTGTCACCAATCCATAAATTTTTGATAGGTAATTTCGTACCTTGCTTTGGATTTTAGCGGTAACCAATAATTATGGGGTCTATTCTGTAACAATTCCTTTATATTAAACGGCCTTTAAAAATATTTTCTTCTTTACTTCTGTCATTATTTAAACGGATCTTTAAAATACATTAGACGATTATCTTAAAGAAATCTGTTTAAATAATGACAGAAATAAATTAACGAATTAGAAAATATTTTTAAAGGTCACCAATATTTTTAAAGGTCGGTAAATATAAAGGAATTGTTATAGAATAGACCCCTATGTGTGGGAGCTTGAGCTTTTCATCACTTTCACTACTAACAAACATATTCGTAGGTAAAGTTGAAAAAATGTTCGAATACAATAATATTTTGTTACAAAAATTAACAATATAAATGACGACGTTTATTTCAATAGCATGCTGAGAAATCGCGACATATTTTTTGAAAAATTGTATGATGTGTTGCCAACATTTTGGGGTCATTACTCTTTTATTTCAAAATGTATCTCGCGAATGATAAAACTTTTAAATGTAAGTTTTCTTGTCAAAACGCACTTGTATGTTATAAGATTTCATTACATGCATGTTAAATGTCATTTACAAGGGATGTTGACAGTGCGATTTTTAACGTTTATTGACAAGGGCGTAGAAAAAGATATTTATACAACATAGTTTTTTACTTTTTCTAGTTTTTTTTTACAAAATCAAAGTGTACGGTATTGGAAGGCCATGTACGGTAATTTGAAGTGCGCGGTACGGTAAATGGAATTTGAAAAGTTGGCAACCCTGATAGGCCATTACAATACAGTTAGACGACTAGGGTCTCGACTACATCTGGATAACGTGTTAACTTGTATGCGCTTAATAAATTTTGTACCTACCAGGAACAGTGTCTAAAGCATAAATAAAATTATATTTGAACAACCACACAGTACACTAAATAAATTTCGTCGATAAAAACCTCAGATAAACAAATGAAATATAGATAAGTAACGGTTTGGATTTATTTGAAACCAGTTCTACCCTCCTTTCTATTACTTTCTCTTTCTCCTGATTCCTTGATGTGATTAGTGAAATAAAAACAATAAACCAGTTTACTTTCTTAACTTTCTACACCATCCTCAAAATAATAAAAAAATGAAACCGTAATTCTAGAAGTGGATAAAACATTTTTTAATCAATAGACAATAGTTTGTTTTCGAATCTGTAAATACCGTTTTTAAAATTAGATATTGAAATCCTAAACGTACTGAATACACCTAAATATAAAATTCTTTACATTTGTATATAAACATTTCACAAAATAGCTTGCTATATAGTTCGATAAATAACTCTATATTGGTTAAAAAATTACCTGAGAAATAAAACAGTATTAAAAATATTACTAACAATTATTCGTAAAGTCTCTCGCGCCGATAACATAAAAAAACGGCAAAATCGGAGAACGATTTATCGAAATTCGGTCTGATTCGGTTTCGATTTAATTTAAAGATTATTGACATATTATTGACATCGTTTTTGACCCCATTATACATTTAATTTATCCAAAAAATGAAGAAAGGTTTTGGAGTGTTAGAAAATCCCCAAATGACATCCAAACAGCAACAACAATTCTGATCTAGTGTGAGGCAGAAAAGATACAAAACTCTTGGAACTTACACTAAAGAATTGTATTAATTCAGGCACGAGAATTTTGAAAATTTAAAGCTGCTGTTTTTAAAGTAAACGGACTGCTTCAACTGGCGCAGTCTATCAGATAACTGCAAGAGACAATGAATAAAATTATTGATTAAATCCATTGTTTAAAACAACTAATACTGCCAGAAATAAAATGATCAAATAAATTTGGACTTTAATTTCCAAGATTTGCTACAAAAACCGTCAGTGGAATCAATTTTTTATTTTTATTCTGTATTTTTTTTTTTTTAAGAACGATAAATAACTATTTGTTGTTGATTCTACAACTTATGTCTAATAAAAAATTTCACCATATCAGCTTTTTACCTTATTTTAACCAATATGGCTTTCTCATATTAACCAATAAAACGTGGTTGTATCTATCTCTATATAAATTTATATTATTATATTTTATGACATCGCATTACAGAATCAACTGGCCTGTAATATTTTAAGTACGATGAAATACGAGGTAGACATTACTTAAACTGAAATACATTTGGTGCAGTTAATAGTATAAAAACTTAATCAATGTATTATCCGTGTCTCTCTGCAGATCCGTGTAAATGTATCAGCCAACTCTAAAGAATGCATTGGATAAAAAAATATTCAAGATATTGTTGCAGGAAATTATTCTCTGAAAAAAGTAGTGGAAGAGCGAAAATTATTTGAATCGAGATAAAATTAATTTTAAACTGGTACAGGGGTCTATTCTGTAACAATTCCTTTATATTTAACGGCCTTTAAAAATATTTTCTTCTTTACTTCTGTCATTATTTAAACGGATCTTTAAAATACATTAGAGTACTATCTTAAAGAAATCTGTTTAAATAATGATAGAAGTAAATTAACGAATACAAATATACTTTTAAAGGCCGCCAATATTTTTAAAGGCCGTTAAATATAAAGGAATTTTTACAGAATAGACCCCACAGTCAGTAGGAAGAAGTCAAATGGGGTAGAAATAAGAGTAAAATTGGGGTTTTTAGCAAAACTAATAAGCGATTAAAGCTATTGAGGAAATTGGAAGACGGTTCAACTCGTGAAACTTGCCGTTTTTTCAATGTTTCAATTTAAATTTCATAAAAACAAAAATATATTAAACAACGGAACACCTATTTTTGTGTAAAGTACATTTTGATCGATAAATTAAAGTGTATTTAGTAAAAAAAAATAATTGTAAAATTCTATTTTAAAATATATTTATTTTTTATAATTAAGTCGCGATTTCGAATAAATGCTTGAATAATTTCTAAAATCTAAAGATAATAATTATTTTTAAATATTGTTTTTCTGGCAATTTAATCAATCTTGTGCAAACAAACAAAAATCATTCCATGTATGGCATTTTCGCTGTGTAATATATCTTTTAAACATTTCAATTACATTTTTGTGTAAATATATATATATAATATAATATTTCTCTTTTTATACATTAGGGCTGATAATATAATAATTGTAACAGCAATATACACATTTAAGAAAAAAAATTAATAGAAAGTATGTTCCATACACACCATTTTGATTCTTGAATACCAAAGAACTTGGTAAGTATATTCGATTCTTTGTTCAATGGAACAAGCTGTCTGCGTTTTTGGTTTGTTTGTGTTTTTTCTGTTACTAGTTTTTATCGCCATATAACTTCTTTGAGTTCTCCACAAACTCCATTAGGTCGCGAGACATGGCGTATGGACGTGCCATGCCGTCATTGAGAAGGCTGTCTTCGCAGAAGCATAGGAAGAGGGTATCGATTGTGGTCTGAAAAAAAATTAATAAAAGAATATATAGGTGTATTCAGGGTTAGTACTAGAATGTCACGAAGCTTTGGCCAAAGTATCCATCAACAATGTGGTCACCTTAAGATGGATTAAAAGTCACGCCACATCGAAAGGTAACCGTCTTGAAGATTCACTAGCCAAGAAAGCAGCCAACCAAATACTTTTTGGACCTGGCCCTTCTATTGGCCTGACAAAATCGATAATGACAGACCTAATCAAAGAACATTCCCTTGTGAAATTCAAGGAAAGATGAAACAAAAAACTGCAGAGTTGCCAGGGAGCTCTTAAGTTATCCTGACAACACTGCAGCAAACAAAATACATGACTATGACTAGACAGAATCTGCGCCTAGTCACAGGCATTCCGACTGGTCATTGCCAAGTACGAAAGCATCTCCATATCATGGGGCTGTCAGAATCCGCACTTTGCAAAGGGTGCGAACAAGAAGATAAGACCATATCCTTTACGATTGCTCGACGCTCTCATTTATTAGTAGATTTGTGTTCGGCGGGTATCGGCTAACACCGGCCGATATAAGAGAAGCACCTCTTGGCGACGTTGTCAACTACATTAAATCTGTAGGCTTGCTCACGAGCTAGGAGGTGCCTATCATCTCAGGAGGATGCACAATGGTCCTAATGAGGCCTAAGTGCCGTGGGGTAACCCACCCTCCACACGTTACAGATACAGAGATACGGATAGGTGAGTATGGCAAAATCATGAATATTATATTTGTCGAGAAGTTTTAGGTCAGAACAGTGTCTGTCTTAAAATGAAAAACGACATCGGTAGGAACAACTACGTCTAGTCGAAATTTGTTTAAAATCGTTTTCATAAAAAATGAGTAAACTTACCTCAAATGTAGCGAAGAACGTTACAGCAATGAAGAGTGATACAAAGAATACGATAAGGTAAACAAGGAACGAGTAGTCTGATTCGGCACCCTGAAAAAAAAACAACAATATTATTAATAATATTATTATAATATATAATAATTATATTATTATAATTTTTAATATTATTAATATTATTAATAATATTAATATTTTATTAATATTATTAATAATATTAATATTTTATTAATATTATTAATATTATTAATATTATTAATATTATTAATATTATTAATATTATTAATATTATTAATATTATTAATATTATTAATATTATTAATATTATTAATATTATTAATATTATTAATATTATTAATATTATTAATATTATTAATATTATTAATATTATTAATATTATTAATATTATTAATATTATTAATATTATTAATATTATTAATATTATTAATATTATTAATATTATTAATATTATTAATATTATTAATATTATTAATATTATTAATATTATTAATATTAATAATATTATTAATATTATTAATATTATTAATATTATTAATATTATTAATATTATTAATATTATTAATATTATTAATATTATTAATATTATTAATATTATTAATATTATTAATATTATTAATATTATTAATATTATTAATATTATTAATATTATTAATATTATTAATATTATTAATATTATTAATATTATTAATATTATTAATATAATTAACATTATTAATATTATTAATTGAATCGGTAATTTGAGAAACACCATAACTCAGAAAAATGAAAGTTTGGGAAATTAAAAAAAGCTTCCTTAAATCGTCTGTGTGTGTGAGACAAAACATTGATTTTTTTTTCTAACATTGCAAGATTGATTTACTATTTGATAGTATTAAAACAACTTGTTTTTTTTTTCTAAAGAGTTCTGAACATTTTTTGAAAATCATGACTTATGGGGTTTCTCAAATATTCGGATATTATTTTAAATTATTTAGACAATAAAACTACATATTTTAATAAAATAATATGTTTGTTTAACAATGTTTTTATTTAATCTAAAACTTCATCTAAAATCTTATTATTATCAACAGTCGGTCTTTATAAAATTCAATTACGTCTTCTCATTTCGGAAGATACTGCTTCAGTTTCATCTTCTCTTTGTTAATAGGTATTTTTCCAACATAAGCCTTTTTTTACGGGAAGAGTCAAAGGATGTGTAGATGTATTTCGAAATATATCACAAGTCAGTCCATTTATAGAAGATTTTGTCAAAAGAACTGCTTCATTTTCGAAAAAATGTTTAAAATGCAGATACTGTGATATCTTTTTATCTTATGATACGGTTTGTTAAATTATATTCAACATTGCACTAAGTTTTCATTCTCAATTCTTTATTATTCCTGGAGACGCATCTGCCAGCCGCACTGCCTATTACTCCTGGAGACGTCTCTGTGGCACTGCTTTAGCCAATAAGAACGGTCTCCCGTCACAAGCATAATTCATTTCTTGTCCACTTCTCATTGATCATCCATACCCTGCAATCACCCTCATTGGTTAAAAACACCGGCGTTAGGCACTTCCTAATTGGTAAACGACTAGCGTCACTCTCAATCTAGCTGAGCAGCTTCTCTCTCGGCACAGTTTCAATACCTCTCAAACAGAAAACATCGTTCTGCGGTGTAAAAGAAGGCTTAAGTAACAAATTTCCGAAGAAAAGTCTGTATATAGTGAAAAAAGTATGTAGTTTGTAAGTGAACTATGTAATAAAATTAACATCGTTTCACTAGTGTTTTAAAATAACGTGTGTAATTAGAAAGTGATGTTTTCACCCAGGCACTAATCCTTTCATCCCTGCGGATCGCACTGGTATTTCCAACATTATTTAATACAGTTCACAATTTGCCAAGATCCGATGTCAGTCTTTTGGTCAATCTGCAACAGCTAATTGTATTAGCTCATGTGCCGCGTCTATTAGAGAAACACCATTAATCAGCGACTTATGGGGTTTCTCAAGCAAAGCATATTTTGTCGTTTTAAAATTTAATACAAGTAGTGCTACGAATGGAATTTCTCGTTGGAATGTGCACCGAAGCCATAAGAATCCGCCATTTTTGGAATATGTCAAATTTGTGACTTACGGGTTTTCTCAAATGGCCGATTTAATTAATATTAATAGTGATGGGTCGCTTGGAAAAGTCTACAGCCAAGTCCGACGGACTAGTCTAAAAAGTTGAGTAGTTTAAAACACTTTTCAAAAGTGGAAAAGTTCATTGCGCATGTGCTAAATTAAATTAACTAATTTGTCTGAATTTCTTAAACACAAAGGCAAAATATAGTTAAAAAAAAAAGAAGAAACGATCAGAGATTGTCATCCTCCTATATGATGTCAAAAGGGTGGCTTTGAGGAGAATTGAGAGAGTTGGGATGAGATTAGAATGTATTAGCGCCGACGAGAGACAGAATCTGCAGTGTGACTCCGTGTCATATAGAATTCTACCGATCGCTTCAATCCTATTGATTGTCACTCAGTGTCTCAAAATAATCGCCTGGAGTCTACTGTCTATTGTCACGAAGCAAAATGTCAAGACATATAGTTTTCTACTAAAGTAGACAAACCATCATACATTTTCGTTTTGAGTTTTTATCGTTTGATCTTTGATTTCGTTTTATGCGATTTTTCTATAATTTTATTTAACGGGAACTATTTATTACAAAAAGGGAATACTAGAACTTCTAGAACTGCATTAACTAGATACCCGTTTCACTGCGTTTGGTTCGAAAGGGTCACATGCGACACAAAATGTAACATTTTCGAAATAAATACGCTGAAGCGTAGGGTATGTTTTGGCGTGACATCACGTTTTGGACCGTAAGATTAAAATTTCAGTTTTAAATTGTTTGTTGTTGAATCAACGGTGAATTTTTATTGTGGTTTGTGATGTACACATTATAATGGGTTTATTCCATTATCTTTTTCACTATGAAAGCCTGTCAGGTCCAAGGCGAATCTTCCTGTTAACGAAGCATATACAGCCTATACAGTCATCAGTATAAAAAAGTTCATAATTTGAAATCCTTAATCCAGTATATTCCCCAGTAAAACAAAGAATGTAACAGTATGATACTTGACTGGCTAACAGAGGTCTCCGAAGAGATAGCTGAAGAAGACTTCTAATATATTTATAAAAATTCTTGCTAAATAATGTCATTGTGAAACTATATTTGTTTTATTCTGAAAAAGTTATAAAAGGACATAAATGAAATAAATATTTACATATTTTTATGATATAAATTTTCAGACATCCATGAAAAATAACTGTAATTAGCTTCCTCACATACTAATGAACATATAAAAATATGTACCTACCTAACTCTTAATAGGTGCACGCAATTTAATTAAAAATCATTTTTCCTTTCTACTGTAAAATTGAGTGTTAAGCAGATGTGGTCTCGAAATAACCGAATTAATTATGATTCAGGATTTCAACATGGCTACAATCTACTGTTCCAATTATCCCTGGGAAATTGCTGGCTTCTATAAAACGTATCTTAATTTGTTGTTTTTCTTGTAGAGTTCTAGGAAACCGAATCCATTCCCCTGAGGTGTTTATAATGGTCGTATTTATTTCCTCTATAGCTCTCTACATACTTTGTTGTGACATTGAAATGTTGTAGCTTTGTCCAAATACTCTTTGGTAACTTCCACTGGCATAAAAGGATAACACACCAAAACATTTTATACTGAGCGGTATGGAAACAGGGTTATTACTTTGTACCATACTGGCTTGTATTCTATTTAATACATACTAGGCCATATCTTTATTTAACCGAATTAACTCCACGAATCTTACATTTTCCTTAGAGAATGGATCGCTTGATTCTCTCTCTACTCGCCTATCTATATTTTCCATACGAAAATGTTCCAGTCGTTCCTCCTCTTCAGCAGCTAACATATTGGCAACAAATAAAGACACCATTATTACAAAAACTAGATAATAGAAACTCAAAATCAAAACGGCACCTTATTTGTCAGAAATTGACATACTTGATAAAAAGTAACAAATGTATCTATATTTTTAGATCAGTTAGGCCTTGGTTTCTTTGAACACTCCGTCGCGGTGAGCGGACAGTCCGTCGACCGCTGAGGACAGCAATTTTCGCCCGAGGTGGTTTGTTAAAAAATATAGAAAATGATACTTTCTCTAGGTCTGTACGTGCTGTTTATGTATTATGAATGTAAACGAAAGGTACTAAAATAGATGCAAATAAATTGTTTGCGTTGTTATTATTGTTGGAAGAGGAAGAACAAGAGGAACTGGCAATTGCAACCGTCAAAGTTTCCAATAAGTCAGTGGATGAGTTGTTTTTGTGTCGCGATACAGGCGCCTTTAATATCACTGTGCAGCGGAGGCTTTTTGGAAATGAAACCAAATTTAGGGAGTATTTTAGACTTTCTACAGATCTTTTTGAATTCATGTTGAGAGGACATAATTTCGAAGAAACCTAAAAATAAATTCATGATGTCATCTGTATGTGTGAATTTGTCACTCATTGTTTTAAAATTAATAACAATATAGTCTCCGCACACGCCGACGATTCCGCTGAAATCAAACTTAACAGGTATCAACCGACTCTTCACGACAAATCAGCGGCATGACGCCGTCCTGCTCAGCTAAGCGGATTCAAGAAAACCATTGCTATTTAAATACTCTGGTTGGATAAAGTCGTCACAACGCGACGGTTGACGGACTGATCCGCTCACCGCAACGAAGTGTTTAAAGAAACCAAGGCTTTAGAAAACCTCCGAGAATGTCCGATGTTTTGACATCGACGAACCGACTGTTACACGGAGTACCGGCAAAGCGTTTATAGATTCTAAATCGATTGTAGAAAACTACATGTCGAAAGCGATAAGACACGGAGTGCCGCTCCTGGATTGACTGTCAAAGCCATGTATCTCGATAATACAACTGGTAGAGGCACGGACGGATCTAGTTCGAAGGTTCCAGGTTCAATCATTGATCGATACATTAATTTTTTTCTTTTTTTTTTCTCAGCGTTTTTAATTTTTCTTTGGTTTGTTTTCACTTTAGGGATATATGGTGTATTTTTAATAATTTCGTAGGGGAAATTGGGGATTATATATTTTCATTTTTCCAAAATTGCTTTTTAAACAAGATTTTTTTAAATTATTACATATTTGTTTTATTTCGCCAAATTTCATTATTTAATAAAAATGAACACACATAAATTATCATCAAATGAAATAGTATTAAAAAGTATCAGATTAAATTTCAAACAAATATGAGCAATCCACAAGAGGAGAACCCCCGCGACTTTATTCGGGTCTATTACTTTTTAATAAATTTATACATGATTTGCCTAAACAAACTAACAAATAATTATTCAGTCATTCCTTGTTTTTGGGGCTGAAAATTTTAAATTATTAATTGCTTACCTGCATAATGGCTGTAGTGATCAACAAAGATATCAATACGATCAACAGTTGAGCCATTCCGAGTACAAAGTCACCGACATAGTTGACGGAGGCAATGTTGACGGCATTTTGGAAAATTATTTTGGCGGCTCTCTTTCCGGATTTGTAGAAAGGTTTACCGTGCATGGCTGAAAACAAAATTAATTAAACAATATTATAAACAATATTCATATATTTCGACAGGTCCAGGTTCTTACCTGTAAGAATGTACGAATTCTTGGATAAAAATTTAAGGAACGATTCGATGGTGCCGATGCAGAAGTCGACGCAAGCCTTAAGGTTCTTGTTCTTAGTCAAAGAGGTGAGCAGAGCTCTGATAATGGCGATGATGGTAAGGACCAGTGATCCAAAAGCGATGCTACCAAGATGAAATTTGAATACGATGCTGGCGCTGTCTTTGATCGGGCTTTCCAGGTTATGTTTGTTCCTAGAAACCAAAAACATATTATGTATTCGGCATGGTATCCAGTAGTTAAATTAAATACAGATGAACTCAGTTTTACTGGTAATACGACAAAATTGACACATAGGGAAAAAGGAAAGAAAGAAAAAAGAAACAAACAGGATACTATTCGAATTTACCAAGAGTTATTAAGCTTATTGGGATCTAAAATTAAGTTCGCAGCGCCTTCTGTACTTGACATTTAAACTAAATGTTGTGGCTTGTTATTGTTTACATTTTTGAGTTTGTAAACGGCCCATAAAAAGTATTTTATTTATATTGTGCTATTTTAAGGAAAATATATTGTTGTTAATTTTTAGTGATTAGACACTTTTATTTCAATAATTTTGAGGTTAAAGTAAAAGATATATTTTTATTTGGTAAGTAACCCCCTATTAATTTTGTTTTTGAGTTACTTTTATTCATTTTTTAATTTAAGATATGTATGTTCAATAAAATATTAATATATTTATTCTATTTTTAGTGAGATATCTGAAATAAGACTAATAGAACTTATGAAGTACATTGGTGGAGGTGAAAATTCTAGGACTGTTATTGAAGAAGAGGCCATTCTAAATGCATGCCATATAGTTTTTATGTGGGAAGAATGAATTTAGTGTTAAACATATATCTGTTTAGGTTTGTGCAGTTGTTCTCCAAACTAATGCATTGAATTCAGATCCCCATATTGTTGTAGCCAGTTCTCATTCACAAGATGTAAAAATTGGTAAGTGGCAATGTTCATTGTAAGCTGGTAATAGTGGACAGTGCAAACATTCCAGGAGTCTTAATAAAGTGTTCTAGGTGTAATAATAAAAGAACCATCAAGCTAATTCGATTGAATACCTTATGCATTTTTTCTATACACCCACATGTACTATTTATTCTACGCACAAACTACAGAACGAAAAAGTAAGCCATTGAACGATATATTTATCCATTCTATGAAGAACACTGTACAATTCATATTTGGTTACCAGGATAACATTATTTTTTTAAGTTTTAAATGTGTGACTAATTTTCAGTATATTTTTTAGTTATTGAGATTAAATATAATTACAAATGAGTGATTATTGTGAAGAATCAATAAATAATGGCACTACAGACGATATTCTTTTATATTTTCAAATAAATCTAAAATCAGTTTATGATTATTAAATAAAACACATTATTATGTCCTTGGTACGGAAGAAGAAGATTTATAGCTTCACTTTTATGTTTGCATAAACTATTTGATAATCTTATTAAGGTATTTTTCGCGACATAAACGGATCATGTTGTTCGATCATGTGCGTCTATCCCCCCACCACATATAGCATATGTTGGGGCGAAAATGGAAAATCCATGCTGTTTTGAAAGGGGGCAGTGAGTTGAAGTAACAATTTTTTATTATTTCAATTACTCATGTGTGTGTAAACCACGCGATTTTTCCTGAGAGTCAAAACAGTTTAATTATTTTATATTAATATTTAATGTACCTAAATTGTCTAAAAATTACAACAAATTATACTTGTGCTATTTTAATTACTATATTTTAATTGTTAAATAATTTCGTCACTTTCCTCTACTTCAATTTAAATCTTATTTAATTTAAATTTTAAAATTAAACCCATCTTTTATCTTTGTATACCGTCTGTAGTCATTTGTGAAACACTAGAATTAACATAACCGCCTGTGGATGAGATCATGTTCGAGTATGCTAAACAGTGACGTCATTACAACCTCCCCTCCGGTCCTTGATGTCGGCCAAAATTGAAGATCATGCCTAAATAACATGATCTACCATAAACGTTTATGTTGGTTTATGCCGCGAAAAATACCTTATTGTCTCTCTAAAATGTATTTCAGAATAATTGTCCTTTTAAAATCATCTATTAACATTAACACAAAGTACAAGTATGTATTATTTTTTTTTATTTGTTAGTTTTGATATAAAATTTACTCAGCCATAATTTTAATTTGTAGTTTGTACTAGTTTTTAATCTTAATACTTTTATAATATATTATTTAATTCATGTTACTTATTCTCTTACAAACAAGTGTTGTATGACACTTCACAAGTGTTCTTTTTCGCACATGTTTAACACACTGATGTCTGTTATGTTTTGATATTGTGTAAATAAATTATTATTATTATTATTATTATTATTATTATTATTATATTAATAACATGAATAATTCATGTGATCTCTTCTTTAATACATTAAATGAAAATGCACAGCTTGAAATTTATGTTTTATTTTGTACTTGAGAGAATACTCTTTAATAATTATTTTTATTATTATTAAGTTTACTAGTCATTGTGTACAGTTACATTTTGTAATGAGTGATTGTACATTGATAATGTATTTTTATATTATTCTGTAATGGGATAGTTGAATCTGTTGGTAAAAAAGGCTATTATTATAAGCAATAAATATAAAAATCAAATATTGTTTTATTTTTTCTGTATTTTCTAGTACACTATGTTAAAATTGTTAATGCCAGTGAATAAACACAACTCTTTGTCAGATTTTAAAAGATCTGAAATTGTTTTAATTTTTGGGGTATGCACTTGTACAATAATGTCAATACACTTGAAAAAAAGTATTAGCAACCTCTATGTCTTGTTTATTCTCACTATCACATTTAACACTGATTGAACTTTTTTTAGTTTGAATCTTCTTTCTGTTCTCTCAATATTTGATTGTGAACTTTATCGAACAGAATCCTCAAACATTTACTTAAAAACTGGCATGAAGGCAAAGCGATTTTTTTTATATTTATTTTCACTTGGGATGAGACATCTTCAACACAAAAAAGGTAAAATAAAAACATTCAATCGAAAAATTAATCTATATTACCTCTAGGCAAATAATCATCTTCTTTAAAATGCTGTGCATGGAAACAAACTTTCAAATACTTTGATACTGGCTTTTCAATTTTCAACTTTTGTAACCATGCATTTCTTGCATCCACAAGTTCAGAATTTCCACTTGCATTTTATAAAAATTACCCTACATTTACCAACTTTAGGAAGCAGACGAAATGTAAGAGAAGGATCCATTTTTTTTCTTTCTTTTTTTTTCAGGCTACATTGAGGCACACAACAATTGTATTTTTCACTGGTATTCCAAATAATATTTTAATATATATGATTTGAATTTAAAGCATTAGCTTATTATTAAATAAGATATTTCAATTTGTTAAATATTAAAATAAAATTACATTTATTGACAAGATCTGATAAACAATAAACAAAGCTTGGAAGAACACAGACCGTCTAGTGTCAAATGACCACAACATTTAGTTCAAAGTAGAGGGCGTATCGCTTATCTTCAGATCCTAATAAATACATAAATTTAATTTTCGACTTACTTTGACCAATACCACTTTGCGACTGCTCCGGCGATGACCATGTATTGTATACCGATGATAAATTGCGTAGACCAATATGCTACGATGATGTTGAAGACAAACGTTATCGTCATCACGATGTTTTCTTTGTAGTACAAGTATCCACCGATCAGTTCAGTCAGCGTACCAGCGGTGTAGATATAAAGGGAGAAGAACACCAGCAGACTTAGAATAATCAGTTCGGCGAAGAAAGTCTGTAAACAATTGTAGAGAATATATTTTCAGTTTGTATTTTACGTGACGAATAGTTTTTACGATTCGCTTAAGGTGATTACAGAACCCCTTATAATTTTCGGACAATAATAACTCAAAGAGCAAATTCGTTAAAAAAAAAATTGGACAGTCACTAAAATTCCACGTTAAGTGCTGCCTCCTGGTGTAGTATTGTGCTTGTAATGAAAATGTTGTACACTCTTAGTCGTCATTTGTATCATGCCATGAAAATATAGAGGTGGAAGAGATAGTGTCGAACAAAATGTAGTAGTTTGAGTATGATTTATCAAGATTTTTTTTTATGAAATAGAAACAAAATTTTAAGGAAAAATCATGTTATTTTCTGCTTTGAAAATACAATAAAAATATGTTGTTAATCGTAACAAAATTAATGATGTTTATTAAAATTTTATTGGTATAACCAAAAAGCAATCAATGATGTTTATATCTTTTTATTCATAATCTGACTTTTTACAAAATAAAAATGAACATGAACATAATTTTTACATAAGAAAAAAAATTTAAATTATTTATTTTTGTAAGAGAAATATAATTTAATTCTATTTTATTTTACATTAATTAGAAGTAACTTGGGGTATTGCAGTAAAAAGTTTGGAATACTTGTTATTCTATATATTCGGCTAAAATAGGGTATGTACAAATTTGCATTTAAAAAGGCACGGCCAATATCCACAGAGGCTTTGACTATAATATGTATTATTAAACGAATTTGACTTGCCTTCTTTAAAAAAAACTCGAAAACAATGAAATATTTGCTATTTATTTATGACCCAAGTAATATTTTTAAGAGAATAAAGTTTTATTTATGTTTTATTAGGATTTTGTAAAAGCATAAAAATTAACAATTATTTTATTACAGTTATTCTTTTTACTAATAGGACTGCAGGATAAATTAATCTTATTACTTGGTTTTATAGATTCCTTTAAATCTGTTTAAGGAGGTCCTTTGGCCACACCTCTCGCCTCAAATGTTAAAAAAAAAGTTATTAGATTATGACTAAAATTAATTTTTTTCTAATAGTTGAAGTCCTTATTTATCTAATACTGAACTTTTAACTATACCTTACCTTGCAAATTTTTGAGAATTTTTTTTTTTAATTTGTACAGTGCCTCACGAGAAAGTAAGTCCTCAACAACAATTCTCGAATTATACTATTATTTATTGATTAGATGGAGTAGAAAAAAACTAAAAATAAGGTTTTTGAAATATTTAGATTTTGTTTTATACAATATATATAGTAAACCGTGGAACTTATTGAGAAATTAATATTAAAAAATCACAAAAAATTTTCAAGTAACCTAGTTGAAAATTTTTTAATAATAATTTCTCAATAAATTCCACGGTAACCTATATATTTTATTGTAAAAAATAAAATAGAAAATGAAAAACAAAATGTATATGTTTCTCCTTCTCCTCAGTGTTTAATAAGTTCATTGTGTTCTATTGTTTAACAAATATCAAAACATTCCTAGGCTCCTAATATTCTGAAAATGATCAGTAAAAGAGAAAAATGGTTAACATATTATTAATTTTTATATTTTGAAGTAGAGTAAATAAGAAGCTCAAGAGTGAGGTTAGGTTATTCCCATCTGATTAAACTTATGAATGTTTTATTGATGTTTTCGTTTTTACTATTGTTTTATGAAACGCTTTAAAAAGTGTAGCAGGAGCTTTTTAAATTTGGAAAGTCCTAAAAAGTATTTTTTTGCTTTATTAGTTTTATAAGCTAATGTCAGTTTTTAGGTACAGATAGAACACAATGAGGAAATCCTCCATTTTAAATATGGCAGTGGCTGTTTAACCACATATCATGTAAAATAGTACCTGTCTACCAGACCTGTACCTAAAGGATATTCAAATCAATTATAGTCAAAGTGCAAATAATTCTAAAATCTTTCGATTTTAGTAATGACGTAGTTTGTATACCAAAAACAGTGATAGTGTGCCAATGACAACATTGTGCCAATGACAGTAGATTTATTATTTATGATTGCGTTTACTGCGTTTAACCACATAATGTCAGATTTGTCAAATATATCTACAGCTAATTCCTTTTAGGTATATAAATGTAATTTATATTGGAATATACTATGATATAATGTTATAAAACTCTTGCCTCGCCTAAAGTAATTTATGATTAAACACAAAGTTTGTTTCTGACAGTCCAGTAGGTAGTATGCGCAATTGAAAATGGATTTCTGACGATGGCAAGTATCCATGCAAAGATAATTTTACAATAGGATTTATATTGACGGTTAAATAGTCACTTCCATGAAATAATTTGAAAAAAACAAAATGTGATATTTTATATGAAAAACATATCGAAGACAAATTTAATTATTTTATAGTGCTATATATTCGATATTTACAATGTTATTTTCTATTAAATAACTTTCTGTAAATAGATTAGGATCCGTATAAAATCATTTTTCACGTATGTTTTATATATTGTAAGGCCCATCATTTATTACGACCCACCTTGCCCACTTTTAACAGTACTTTGGTGTGTGTTTGAAAATTAAAGAAATAACAAGTGTAACTAAACAAATAAACATAATAATTAATTTCTAATATGCCAGTCTTCCCAACATGTTTGCAAAATCATTCTGTCAGAGAGTATGATAAAACAGAATGAAGAAAATACAGTTTAAAATTTAATTCTCTTAAAACTGATTAGTTTTGTAAAGTTTTTATGCCTATCCCACTTATTATCATAATCTTAAAAAGATTTAAAAATGTTTTAATAAAATTCTTAATATGGACTTTGTCTTAAGTCTAATTAGTCTTAAGATATTGTTTTAAAAATACTCCTAAGAACCGTTATAGGATTCTTCCTTTTACTCTTAAAGCAGATTTATAGCAGCCCTAAGGCTATCTCGCGGATTCAAAAGTTTTATTAGTGTCTTAAAAAAGGGTTTTATGGTTACCTTGTATACTTTGATAAATCTAAAAATGTTACTTGGGGAGTTAATAAATGTTCCAATGGATTCGTCACCTCTTTTTTCTTTATTGGACATTTAAGTTACCGGAGTTACTTTGCTTTACAATATTATAATTTGTAATATATGAATTTAAAACAATAAGCATCATTTTTATTCTCCAGTATCAGTATGTATAGAACATACAATCAAGTAACCTCTGTGAAATTATTTGTTCTCTCTGTTAAACACATACATATTTTTAACAATACATACGCCTCTGTGCAAGTAAGCACGGAGAAATAAAAGATTTTAAAAAACATCGGATGCAATCAATTAAATTTCCGACATAGCGACGCTCATGTTACTGCGCAAGCGTCATTTTAACATGGTGCAACAACAATCTTCAGCAAGCCAGTTATAAGCAAATTGTACAAGTAATAACCACAAATATTTAAATAATTTTTTTTATTTTAAAGGATGAACTAAATACATACATTTTTCACACACATCTTACTCGAAACATTTTTTTAAAAATATTAATTGCCAACGAAAATACTGAATAATTAAAATTTTACACTTTTCCTAAAATTTTTCCATTACGGTCCATTGTAAAGAAATCATGGAACAAGAAATATAGAAAATAATATCACAAACAACTTTTATAATGACAATAATTTTCAACGATTTCTAGGAACCACTTTTGTAAAAAAAAATATCAGTTCTGAAGGATAAATAATAATAATACTCTCCCTAATTCACCCCCTTACGAGTAAATTTTAACCCCAAAAGCTGTGCTTGTGCGGGGAAAGGGACGACTATTTTTATTATTTGCCGTGGCGCTCCGGGGCGACTTAAAGATGATTGATGGTGCCATTTGACTTACAGGTGAGGAAACCCCAGAAAACCTCACCCACCATCATATCAAATAGTTCCTTAGATATGGACATTGTTATTTGGACACCAGGTATAGTTCCTAAATAAAAAATTTGGTTATATATGTTTTACTTACGATTATGGGAACGAAAATCAGTAACGGCATAGCAAAGGCGGCCTTGGTAGACTCCTTCAGTAATTGTATCACCAACTGGATCTTCTTGTACATGAAAATCATCACGAATACCAGAACTAACCATACTGCCGAGAAAAATATGGCCAAGAACAACAAGCTCGATTTACCCCCTTTGGCGCTGCTCGTGTCCATGCTTTTTGGAGGGTTTAAGTAGAACCACCTAAAAGTCAAGAAAGTTGGTTTCATTTTTTAAACAAGTTCTTATACAGTATTTATTATTTTGTATTAGGCTTAGCCGCGCTTTTACAGTTAACATGAGGCAACTACGATATCCCCGCTATCGCTATGTTCTCTGCTTTGTGACTGATATTCGGTTCGGCTAATATCCTACCCAAGGATACTTAACTTCTGTTAGGTTTGGCCAATCCTATATAGTATAGGCTGATTCAAAAAAAAATATTTTTTTTTTCGAAATCCTCATGTAAAAACTTTCGAGAAGGTGTTAAAAGATACCTGTGAAAACGAGAGCGATTAATATTAAGAGGTCGCGAATCGCAGATTTCTATTTCCCATTTAAATAACACGGAAATTTATTTTTTAATTTTGGAATATTGTAACTCTTAAGCGGTTGAATGGATTGTCAAACCAAAAATTATTCTTATAGGAAATTTGACGCTCTACAAAAAAGTCTTTGGAAAATTTTTGATTATTTTAACCATGTAGAAGTTATTCGAGGTCAAAATTAAAGTTACAAAAAAATTCTATCTTTTTTTTCAGATTTCGATGAAATTATCAATTTTTTTAAAATATTTTGTTCTGAATCACATTTTAAGTTTCGATCATTTAGTGAGTATTTTAAGTCTTTTATATAAATTCTTTTGTCATAAAAACTTTTACTTAGACACTTTTTATTTCACGAATCAGCTGAAGTTATTTAATTCATAAAAAATTTCCAACAGTAATTTATTGTAAAATAAAGTGCACTTTTTTACCGACATAACCAAAAAGACAAAAGTTATGATTTTGCTTTACACTGTGTCACATTGTTTTGACATTTTCTTTTGAATTTTTCCTTGGATAGTG
Organism: Psylliodes chrysocephalus; assembly: GCA_927349885.1. Taxonomy (NCBI): domain Eukaryota; kingdom Metazoa; phylum Arthropoda; class Insecta; order Coleoptera; family Chrysomelidae; genus Psylliodes; species Psylliodes chrysocephalus. The sequence goes on along the minus strand of OV651815.1, from coordinate 41,087,293 downwards.
CTATTTATAGTTTTGCTCTGTAACTTTATAGTTATTTTGTTAATTATTCCATCGAATATAATGGATTTAAAAAAATACTTATTCGCTGAGATTCAGGAAAATTTTGTTGGTCGAAAATTACCAACAAATAAAGAGGTTCTGTCAGTATTTTTATATCAGCATTTTATACATAAGCTAACATTAAAACAAAGTGCTTCGGTTACAATAAAAAAGTTGAAGAGAAATGGTTGCAAGCTGAACTTCCAACTTGTAAAAATTTTCATGCTGTGCAAAAAGTTTTAAAGTTATTTAATCAATGGTTAAAACTCAAAAAAAGTCAATACAGAAAAAAGTCTCCAACGCAGAAAAAAAACGAGGCAATGTTTAAAGAAAAATTTGGTAAATTATTCGATATTGCTCGTTTAGATCCAAAGTAGAAACTTGACGATACAAAGCAACTATTTTTAGAAGCTCAAAGATCTACCAAGCGTTATGGATTTATTGACCCAAGTGTTTCAAACGAAAAAACTGATCAAGATACTATGGATGTTAATGGTTATTAATCATTTTATTTCCTAGAAAAAAATTATTTATTGCATTTAGTATTTCAAATAGAATTCTGCTTAATCCAATGTCTATTTTTTACCAAAAATATTTGTTAATACATATTATTTCCACAGATATTGATCAGCCTATATTTGACAATCAAGTTTAGGATAGTGGTGCTCTGGTACGTGTCCAATCGTCAACTGATACAGAAATAACATTTGGTAGTCAGAAATCAGCAATCGTTTCTGACTATGAACCTCCTTTCAGTCAGCTTAATCCGCCTCCCAAAATTGATGACATGACTCCTGAACTTGCATCTGCCCTTGATAGAGCAAACGTTAGTAACCGAAATGCTACTTTTGTTTTAGCTGCTGCTTACCAAAGTATTGGAATAAATATAGAAACATTAAACTTAAGCTATAGTACTATTCGACGAGGTCGTATAGAGTTTAGAAAAACTATCGCTGAACACTTGAAAAATGAGTTCAAAGATGAAGATCGTTACACTGTTCATTGGGATGGCAAGCTTCTAGCTGATTTGGCTGGTTCTGAAACTGTAGATAGAATTGCAATCATATTATCTACTTCGAATGTTAATCAACTCCTCGGTGTACCAAAAATATCTGATGGAACTGCAGAAAATAATTCTGTAGCAATACTAAATTCATTGGAAGAGTGGAAAGTTACTTCTAACATCAAGTCAATGTGCTTTGACACTCCAGCAGTTAATACTGGTATGGTTTGTTTTGTTATCTTATTCAAATGATTGAAAATTAATAGTTGACATTATTTTTTTGCTCTAATTTATTGGACTTATCTATAATCCAGACATTTACACTTAATTTATAGGAATACGAAATGGTACAGCTGCGTTGATTGAAAAAAAATTGAACCGGAAACTAATTTGGTTACCTTGTCGCCACCATATTTTTGAAATTATTTTGAAAGGAGTTTTTGAAGTTTTCTGGCCGACAACTTCTGGTCCTAACGTTCCAATTTTTGGACGTTTCAAACATTTTTGGAGCGAAATCGATCAATCGAAGTACCAAAGTGGCATGCAAGATGAATTAATTGCAAATACATTTTTAACGAACAGACTTGAATTGATTAACCTAATTAATAATTTATTAAAGGTATATTAATATTTTGTGCTCGAAACAGTTGAAAATTTGCGTTTGATGATTTCAATTAACGATTTTTTTATTAAACAGGTTGCTCAGCCAAGAAATGATTACAAAAAACTTCTCGACTTATCATTGATTTTTCTTGATGGTCTCCCAGAAGGTACAGCAAGTTTTAAATGCCCAGGAGCAATGCATCATGCACGATGGATGGCTAAAGCGATTTACAGCTCAAAAATCTTCATGTTCAGAGGTCAATTTCCACTTTCTAAACGAGAAATTGATAGCTTGCGTCAAATATGTACTTTTATTATTTTAATTTACGTCAAAGTATGGTTTACTTGTTCTGTGGCAATCCAAGTGCCGAATAATGATCTGCAACTGTTGAAGAAGTTACTTTCTTGCCCAGAAATTCAATTGCCACTGCTACAAAAAGCTTTAAAAAAATTAAGTGCTCATCTATGGTACTTGGATGAAGAACTAGCAGCACTCGCATTATTTGATAACAAATGTCTCAGATGAAATAAAAAGAAAAATTTGTAGAGCGATCAGTCAAAATGAGCAGAGTAACATTATCAGAGAGAAACGATACGTCGCTAGAGAACTTGATTTAATGTCATTTTCAAACAAAGATTTGAGTGAATTTGTTTAGAAAAATTCACTCAAACTTTTCGAAACATTTGATTTACCATGTGATTTTCTAGAAGTAGATGTATCGTTGTTGCCTAACAATGAAAGTTATAAAGAGAATTTAGATTTTTTTAAACAACTTTCTGTGGTTAATGATGTAGCAGAACGTGGTATCGCTTTGATTGAAGATTACAACTGTTTAACCAAGAACAATTACAGTATCTTTTGCAAGTGGTTAAAGAACATCGTCGTCGTTTTCCGGACTGTAATAAAAAACCTTAATATAGTCTGGGTTTAAGAATACTATTGATTGGAAATCTAAAACTGATAATTCATAACTGATGTCCTTAACTATTTATAAATGTAACTATAGAAAAAAGTGACCAGAAGAAGCAAAATTTTGAAAAAAAATTAATAATATTAATAAATAGTTGAAAAAAAAATGGAATTTTATTGTAATTTTAACTTTGACCTCGAATCACTTTTACATGGCTAGGATAATCAAAAAAATTTCCAAAGACTTTTTTGTAGAGCGTCAAACCTATAAGAATAAGTTTTGGTTTGACAATCCATTTAACCGCTTCAGAGTTACAAAATTTCAAAATTAAAAAAAAAAAATTTCCGTGATATTTAAATGGGAAATAGAAATCTGCGATTCGCGACCTCTTAATATTAATATTAAGGGCTCTCGTTTTCACAGGTATCTTTTAACACCTTCTCGAAACTTTTTACATGAGGATTTCGAAAAAAAAATTTATTTTTTTTTTTGAATCAGCCAAATATAGTATGTACGTCATTGCCAGACCAGATATTTATAAATTTCTGTGTTGTTTATACGTTTGTACATGGTTTTTTAGTATTTTTTTGGACTGTTTTTGTAACTTTTAAATAGATTTTAAGGTGTTTTTATAAAGAGTATTTTGGTAAATCAACTTAGTATTTTGGTAAATCAACTTAGCTTTATTATAGGTAAGTTCTATAGTGGCAAAAATGATTGTTTTTAACTAATTATAGTGTTATTTTTTTAGGGTTTGAATGGGCCAGACAGACGGTTGATCAGTAATTATAACAGCAGCCATGTGAAAACAAAATTAGATACCCCAGATATAATTTATCATGATTTTCAATTGGAGGAAGATTTTGTTTCACACAGAATAAAACAAGGGTGCATTCAGAGGTGCCGTAGAGCCGATAAATGGAATCCCACAACAAGCCAGATTTGTTCTGTCCTTTTTATCGGCAATGATTATGAAAGAGATCTTCATAATAAATTATTGAGTAATTGGGTTTGCCAGTGAGGAGGCGATTAAAGAAAACTACAGTTCTTACATTAATTCTTGGGAGTAATGAAAGTGAAGATAAAACGGGAAAGTTGGATTTAAAAAAGAGAACAGAAAAATAGGGTGAATAATTGTTTAATAAGAATATATTAAAATTTCCACACATTTAGAGCTTAATAAAAGCAGTACAATAATTGAGAGTGAAAACAGTGTCGTTGAAATTGTTAACTGGGAGCAAAAATATAGTAAGCTTAAAGATGATTTTAAAATTATAAAAAAAGAAAAGGCCAATATATTTATACAAGTAAAATAATTAATTTTTTATAAAAGCAAATATCAGAGACTCTTGAAACAAAACAAAGAAGAGAAAACAAAAAAAAACGAAAAAGAAAACGAAACGTGTTGACTGGACATTTGAAGAGGCTGCAGATTTTTACAGAAAAGAGGCTTATCTGTAGAAAAATAAGTTTGCTCAAAAATAGCAAACGACCTTTTATGCTTTTCAGTCATAAAACTAATTTAATATCCGAGACCTAGGTGACACCTTTTATTTTAGCTCAACCTAATTTTAATTTGTGTACTTTTTAAGTGCTACATGTACTATTTGGGGCACAATGTGTACTAGGGTACAACATTTTTTCAGTGGTTTACCTCTACACTACACTAAAATAGTAATGTTTCAATAATCGGTGCAGTAAAAATGGAGTAATTAATTTTCTGATGATGGTAGTAGTATAAATTGTCAATTATGTTAAGTTTTGTTTGTACTATATTTATTTTTATATTCAAATCTTTTGACTTGTCCTGTACATAAAGGATCAATAAAAAATTATTGTTTTTAATTTGTGATGCTTGTATTTTTCGTATATATTATGTAGGTATTTCATTGAGAATTTAATAAAGATGTGATTGATTATCACCGTTCAACACAAAAATCCTCTTTATAAAAATATCGTGTATTTTGTAACATTTGGACATTTTAACTAATATACAACTGACCCCCAAATGTTTATATTGGCCTCAGATTTCTTGGAAGGGTCGAATAGGCCCATTAATAGGTAATAAACGGTCGCCCCATTGTTATTTGCAGGTAGTTGGATCTATGCTTGAAATATCCCTTTAGTCGTTACCAGAAAATCATTTAGAAAACATCTATTCATATTTTCGCTTAGATCTACGTGCGTGTTAAAACGGTACCAAAAATGTCGATGCGCGTTTGCGTACCAAAACCCGATATCTTCATTGGTAAAAAAGGCTTATGAACTGTACTTTGGATGCAAAGTTGGCGATCAAGATAGGTACTGGGCCCCAAAAATGTGTTGCAGTTCGTGCTCGAGAACATTGACTGGATGGGTGAAAGGTACTCATAAATCTATGCCATTCGCAGTTCCAATGGTTTGGAGGGAACCTCGTAATCACGTAGATGATTGTTATTTTTGCATGACGAATATTAAAGGAATTACTAACAAAACCAAGCGTAGCATTCAGTACCCAATATTCCTTCTGCAATGCGACCAGTGCCCCATGACAACTCATTACCCATTCCCCAGCCACCTCAGAGTTACACGCTTGATTCCGAATCAGACTCCGGAAGTATTTCAACAGAAGCCGGACCAAGCTACATCCCTAGTTGTCATGATTTGCTTGATACACCCCATTTAATAACTCAAGGTGAATTAAATGACCTTGTTCGTGACTTGGACCTCCAGAAAACAAAAGCTGAACTTCTCGGATCCCGCCTGCAGCAGTGGAAGCTCTTGGAAAAAGGAGTGAAGGTGTCCATCTACAGGAAAAGGCAATCTACTCTCACAATTTTTTTTGTATAGGAAATTGATTTAGTATTTTGCCATGACATACCTGGCCTAATGACTGAACTGAACTTACCATATACTCCCGATAAATGGAGACTATTTATAGATTCATCTAAAACAAGTCTAAAAGCTGTTTTACTTTTTAATGGAAACGAGTATTTATCGATTTCTATAGGTCATTCGGTAATAAATATGAAAGAAACATATGACAATCTTAAGATGTTACTAAGATGCGTAAAGTACGAAGATCACAAATGGAACTTATGTGCAGATTTAAAAGTGATGGCGTTACTGACAGGACTGAAATCAGGATATACAAAATACTGTTGCTTTTTGTGTGAATGGGACAGCCGTGCAAGAGACAAACATTATAAAATTAAGGTTTGGCCTCCTCGTGACACAATACAAGTTGGAATTAAACATTTGACCCGAGAACCATTAGTTCATAAAGAAAAAATATATTTATCTCCACTTCACATTAAGCTGGGTCTGATCAAAAATTCTGTTAAAGCACTGGAATGCTTTCAAGTATTTAAAAGACAAATTTCCACGTATAAGTGAGGCCAAAATTAAAGAAGGAATTTTTGTTGGTCCCCAAATTAGGCAATTGTGTAAATGTGTAAAGATGCGAACTTCAGGCAAATTTTAAGTGACAATGAAAATCGGGCATGGAATGCATTTGAAAGTGTTTGCAACAATTTTCTTGGAAATAATAAATCAGAAAATTATCGTGAACTCGTGGAAGAACTACTCACGGCCTATCATCCCAGCTAACAAAGTAGCTTTATAATTTTTAGTTTACAAGACTATTATATTTTATTGATATTATATTGCTGTTTCTGGAATGCTAATTTATTGTACTACAGTTGTAGAAATCACTATTTTGTTCTCTGAAACTAAATAGTTATATAAATTAGTTTTTACAATATTCTTACAGCAAAATTATAAAATAGTTTTCACGAAACTATGAAATTGTTACATACACATTTATACAACTGTTCTATACAATATTTCAGCTTATAAAATAAAATTGCTTTATAGTTATTCTATATTATTGTTCTGGATTACCTTTAGAACTTTTTGGTCATACAAATATAACTGTTTCTTAACCTCATAATAACGCTTTATAAAATAGTTATATAAATATTAGTGTGAGATAATTCCGCATCAATAGCAATTTGCTTCTGATGAAAACTCTAAAATAACTGTAATATATTGTCGAAATATACTATTACAAATCAGAAAACTGTATAGCAATTATTTTAGTTAAGAATAGTATTATTTATAAAAAAATAAAGCAACTACATTTGGTAGTACCTACGCCATATTATTTTTGTATTTTATGTTTGTTCAACTACTTCCCATACCAATTGTATGTGAGTGTATGGTCTGAAAATGTCAGATTTAAATAGTGAAGAAATATAAAAAATAAGTGGTACCTGCTTTTCAGAGAACAGTAAAAAATATTAGTAAAACATTTTGATGGTTTGTCTAGACACTCAAAAAAAAAAAACTATCATTTAGCCAGATAATAATTAGGTATGTTCTGAATAATCATGCCCCAATACTAAAAGAAAGCCATATTTTTGGCGATGTCCATGTTAAATTTGCTTATTCTCGTAATATTAAAAATTATGCTTGCTCTATAAAGCTGTAGAAACAAATCTAATCATTTCAATTCCCAAATACTTAAATCGGAAACGATTTAGTAAGGTTATGTTATATTTTGTCATATAGTGCAGCAATATGAAACTATTATACAACAAACCATGATGAACTTGTTTTGTAGAAATGAGTAATACAACTTAATTATTGTATTACAGCTGTTTTTACTACAATAATATTTTATAATTATGATTCAGTCTTAAAATAACTTTCTAATACCTCTGAATAGCCGCCATATTTAACACAAACCTAAGACAGTTTTAAAGCTAAATCTACTGTCGGTTTTACTAGTATTTAAGACAAAACCAATGTTAATTAAAGATTTTAATCATTAGTAATATTAGCATAATCTTATTACTAAAATCAAATTGCATAAATTTAATTTTTGTTTCACACTGAAAAAGTATTAGAAATATGAATCAAACTCGAGGCGCTTAAAAATTTAGTATTGTATGTGCTATATAATTAACAGTAATTCTTGCTGCGCATCCAAAAACGACTTTATTGTAGGTCATACATTATGTCTAAACCGCGTTATAGATATCTCTTAAGTAGATACTGCCATTTTACTAATATCGCCTTGAATTTACTTTTATGACAAATATAGAATTAATTTGTTTTCACCAGATACATTTAAAAAACTAAAATGTTACTGATTTTGATATGCAACCTAACCTCAAAATTGAAAATTTATAAAACAGTTATAAAAGTTTAAAAAAACATTTGTTTAAAGTTTGTGTAAATGTGTAGTAACTGTTCGGTAACTGCATTCAACAAATCTTATAGAATTTACAAAAGAACCAAATAGTTCTGTAATACTGCGCCCATTTTGTGTTTATTACTGTTGAAAGAATGTTCCGGAAATGTTCTTAGCTAATATTCTATTTTATAAATTTTGTTCTGTAAACATTTTTTCAGCTTTTATAAAATATCAAATTGTTACTTGGGATATTTTAGAATGCAACATGTCACTAAAACTTCACTTTCTCCATTCTCATTTGGACTTTTTTCCAGAAAATTTAGGAGCAGTATCAGATGAGCAAGGAGAACGAATTCACCAAGATATTGCCTCCATAGAGAAAAGGTATACAGGAAAGTGGAGCCCGAATATGTTAGCCAACTATTGCTGGACCCTAATATGAGACACATCCAGGAGTTCTTATAAAAGAACGACTTATGGAAGTAAATATTAAATTTTAAATTATTTATAAATGTACCTAAGCTGTTAATAAAATATATTATAGGTTTTTAATTGTTTAAATTTAATAAATCGGCATTGAAAGGGGTTTTTATTGACTTTTTCTTAATATTAAAGCATATGTCCCTCCTTTATCATTGGAGGCTGATATCGAAAATCTGAGGCCAGATCCGGATTCAGCAGGCCAAAATCTATAAAATCCAGCCAAAATCATTTCAGGGAGGAAAAAAAGTTTTAAAATGTTCGTCAGTGTTGTTATTAAATGTGTGCTATTAGAAATGTTCTGAAAAATATTATGCAATCACCGCCCACAATTGCTTGTATTGTAACATGGTCGTTGAAAGCAAATATACACACGTATTTTTATTATGTGAATTCTAATAATAAAGATTTTTTCTTATCGTGTCCCATTTATTTCGAAATAGGTACCTCAAACGGATTATATTAAAAAAAGGGTTTATTACATGACATTCACTATTGCTATTCTCATTTTACACGAAATATAAGCCAGAGAGCAGTTTATAATCGTGTTCATTTTTAATTTTATGAATTCGATGGTCCGGCAACTACGTCATTTTCCCGAATATTTCCGATGACACACGATGCATTGAACAATCCTATAGAGAGCCAAGTATCCTTTATCTCATCACCATATCTTCTAATTCGAAAAAATAAGCACTGTATATCAAAACAACATGCTTTGCTGCTTAAAATTTAAAAAATGTAAATAATGATGTAATATAAAGAGTAGCAGTATCTTTTGCTTTATAACTTGATGGTTTCCTGTCTAAAAGAATAGTTTTAAATATATATACTAACCACATTCCACCTACGAGGATCGCTCCAAAGAGTAGTACACCACCCAAAATACCCCAAACGACAGCAGCTGTGGCAGTTTTGAAGAGAACCAACATTATAATGCCCACTCCTAAAAATAATAAATAAAACATTTCAAATTTCGACAAAAATTTCACACTTAACATTTATGACCAACTAAAAGCCTGTATTTTGTATCGCTACCATAGCAACTAGTATTTTATTAAAAATGAAGTTTTTATAAAATCGGTTATTTGATTTTTTGAAAGACAAGCTTCAAATTTCAAATGAATTACTTTTTATTTGAATTATAAAGAAATATTATTGTGTGAATGGTTTATTTTAAACATTTTGGATTGGGGTACGGTCTTGAAATTTTGGAAAGCCGTAGTTTTTCTGTTGGCAAACAATTTTTACTTTTTATACATAAAAATCGTTAGAAGAAATAAAGGGACTGAAAAATTGAAACTAAAAGATACTGATAAGATATTAGAAAAATTATTCTGCAAATATTCAGTTAGTGGCGGCTCGTGAGGTAGTGCCACTGTGCCATGGCACTACCCTATTTTTGATGCAAAAATATATTTTTTATTTTCAATACGTCTTATCATATTTTTATTTTATGCATTTCTTTTTATATTCAAAATTATTTGAAATGTGGCAATCTCGCGCTGCATAAATCTCCAAGTTCTTGCTGCGTACCGGAGCCATTTCTAAGCTGGCACTAGGGGAGAGAGACAGATTTAACCAGCAGCTTATGTGACCAAGAGAGATGGGGACATTTTACATGACGGTAAAATCAAGGAATATTCGTGCCAGGCGCAGCGCCGATAGCTGTTCAGATAATCGCGGTTTCTCGATAATATCGATTGTAACTGAACCGAATTTCTTTAGACGCTTTTAAGTTTTTCATTAGGCTACGAAGTATTAGTGACGTTAATGTGTGTCTGTTTGTTTTTGATAAACTTGTTTAAATATCTTATTTCCTAGTTTTTAATTTATTGTGATAATGAATAAAATTGGCGTCTTAAAAAACTCTTTTAGTGGTTTTTCGCTAAAAGAAAAACTACAAATTAAAGAATTAGGCCGGCCGATTCCCGATTTAAAAATTGAAAAACAAAGTGAAAGTCGGCAAAAATCGCGGTGTCGTAAATTTATTAAAACTATTTATGATAAAAATAATAAGTTGTGTGGTTGCGAAAAAATAATAAACTGTTTTGTTTTGTATGTGTTTTGTTTGGAGGTGACGAGACTTGGTCAAAAAAAGGCACAGACGATCTTGTCCATATATGGGATAAAATGAAATCCCATGAAAAATCTAAAGTGCACATGAATAATGTTTTTAGCTTTTCCATGCTTGGTAAGTTAAATATAAAAACCCAGTTAAATTCGGCTTATCGTGATGCTCTAATTAAACATAATCAACATGTGGATAAGAATCGATATGTTTTAAATCAAATTATAAATTTTATAAGGTTTTGTGGAGCTTTTGAGTTAGCTTTAAGGGGTCACGATGAGAAAGATAATTCGGAAAATAGAGGCATATTTAAGGAGCTGGTGCATTTTAGCGCCGAATTAGACAACGACTTAAAGGTTCATATTCAAAGTTCAAAAGCTTTCAAAGGTACCTCAAAAACAACCCAAAATGAACTTCTTGAGTGCATGTTAGATGTTTATCACGAAGAAGTTAGGAAAGAAATAGAAAATTCTCCTTTTGTTGCAGTGATTGCCGATGAAACGACGGACGTTGCTTGTGAATTTCTTCAATTAGTTATAGTTTTCAGATATTTGTGTAAAGGACGACCAGTTGAGAGATTTTGGAGGTTTTACATGCTCGATGGACACGACGCCAAATGAATCGCTGAATGCATTTTAAATGTTTTACATACATTACTAAAACATAGTCAACTAAGTTAATTGCTCAAAGCTATGACGGCGCGTCTGTAATGAGTGGTGGATTAAATGGTGTGCAAGAAATTATTAAACAAACATATCCTCTTGCAAATTACGTTCACTGCTATGCACACCAGATGAATTTAGTTTAGTGCATGTACTGTCAATAAACAGGCTAGAATAGTTTTTTCTAATTTATCTGGTTTGTGCTCTTTCTTTTCCACGTCTCCTCAAAGAACAAAAATTTTGGATGAGGTAGGTACTTAGTTAATCGCAGATTGCCAAGATCTTCCCAAACACGTTGGAATTTTCAATTCATGCGATTCGTCGTCTATTAATCAAGCAAGTGGGTACAAATTTAAACTTCAGGATAAAAATTTTATATTTTGGTTAAGTATTTTTATCAAATAATGCCTCACGTGGAAATTATTTTTAACCAATTACAAAAAGTATGCACAGATTCTGTTAAGGTCAAGAAAGATTTGGAGAATTTCGAAGCTGCAATTCAAGGTATACTGGAGCAAATGGACAGCATTATTGACAATATTCAAGGAGAAATAAACACGTCGCAAGGAAAAACTGGTGAAACAATAAGAAAAAAGGCACGAAGAGAACAGCAGAAAACGCGAAGCCTTAGAAATTTATTTATGTCGGAGAAGTTTTCGGTCTATAGGCATCAGTTTCCCGAATCATTCCTCAATGAAACATGAATACAATTTTCATTTTTAGACAAAAATGTGCTTAAAAATAAATTACAAGTACTGTATCAGAGAGACGAATTAAGTACCACCTCCGGAGCTGTCCCGCTGTCAATTTTATTAAATGAGGAAGGTTGAAATTGTACATTTCAGGAAACTCTTAAACTTTTAGGTATTTTAATAACAATACCTATGTCAACATCTGAAGCAGAGCGCTGTTTTTCAATGCTTAAACGGATTAAAACATTCCTCAGAAATACAATGAAGAGAGAAAGACTTAGTGCTTTAGGTATGTTGTCCGCAGAAAAACATTTTCCAAATGGAATTGAAAATTTTAATAATAAAGTAATTAAAAACTTTGCAACCAAAAAAGAAAGAAGAATGGACTTCATTTATCGGAAAATTTAAAACTAGTATATCAAGCAACTTTGGGCGCTGTGTAAATACTGTAAATAGGTATAGTTTTATTTTTGTAATTTTTTTGGTTTATATACCTAAAGACTCTTTATGGTAATAACAAACTGCAAGGACTTTCAGCATTAATTATTGGGGGTAAGTTAATTTATAATTGTTAATTAATTTTACAGAGTTCTTTGATAAGTTTTGAGTAATTTATTGGCAAAGTTTAGGATAAGACTAACCCTGACGGCCTGTTTCGTGGCAAAACTTGTGTTATAAAATTTATAAATAGTAGTCATAATAATAGATATAAAAGTTTCCGTCCTTCATTTATTTTTTAATTAAAATTTTATATCTATTTTGACAATACCGTGATAAATTTTTGCCCAAAGGCAGTTTTTTAAACGACTTTTGGTTAAAAATTTGGGCGTGGCACCCCAAAAAATTTTTCGCCTCTGGTGGGGGGCCTCCGACAGGGCGCCTTCAGCGGGGTTTTCACATTTGTTAAAAATCTGGCACTACCAACCCGTATTATCACGAACCGCCACTGCATTCAGTATTATTAAATTAATTGCAGCTTTGTCCACTCTATATTTAAAAGCAGATGAGATGGTTTCTTACAAAAGAACCAAGAGCAAAAAAGTCAAAACGATTTACTAAAAGAACATACATTTTTGAAAAAAGGGTTTGCTACAGGAAATTTTTAGTAAAAAGTACATAATTACAAATCATTTTATAGACGAAAACAAGGGCCTTTTTGAATTAAGAAGAAATATTGAATGCATTCACGAGAAGACATTTGAATAAAAGGTGCTTTCTATAACTTTTTTGACGACTTGAATCTTTTTTTGTACGTTTGGCATCACGTACTGCTCTTGCGTTTTTAAACGTTATGTCAGAAAACGGACCAAATTGAACTATTTATTTTTCATAATACATTTCCTGTAGTTGTTTTCCAGTTGAATTCCACATTACTTTTACAACACTTTCTTTGTACTCTTCCGAATTTGCTTTTCTCATATTAAATCAATAATCTAGAATACTAGACAGTTTTTCAACAGGTAACTTTTTGTGTATATTATAAGACTTCTCATCGCAAAAATATAAAATAGTTACAGGAAAAGAACACTAATTATCCAATCAATGGTATGAAATATCAGATTTGGGAAGTTGTACGTCAAAATGTACCACGAAAATAATTCCACCTAGATAGAGGAATATGGGCAAAAAATATTAAGAACTCCTCCATATCACTGCCAGTACAATGCGATAGAGATGGTATGGTCACAGTGCAAACAGTTTTATGACGAAAAAACAACTAAGTCGTCACCGAAAGAGAGAAAGAAAAAAAGCTGTTCTGTCAAAAAAGAAATTAGTGAAGAGAAAAGTGCCTAGTAAAACCTCAAGTGACGAAGAAGAAGAGGAAGAAAAGATAAGGAAACTGATGACTTCTGAAAATTCTGATGATGACATTGACATTATTGGTGAAATTGATCCTTCTTCATTGCTAGACCAGCTCAAAAAAGATCCCGAACCAGGTGATTTTGTTTTGGTTTTGTTTAAGGACAAAACGAAAAGTATTATGTTGCTGAAGTTTTAAATAAAAAAGATACAACTGAATACAAAGTGAAATTCATGCGAAACTCAATAAAATATAGAAATAGCTTTATTTTTCCTATAATAGAAGATATATCTCATGTAAAAATTGGCCAGATTAAAATGGTACTTCCAAGGGCGGCACAGGTGAGATCAACCAAACGGCAGCACGCATATTTAAAGTTTGAAGTAAACTTTGCAAACATAGACACTCGATAAAACTGTTGTTCAATTGTGGAACACTGTATGTCTGATTCTGGAACATACATGTTCCACAATCGGACATTTTGATTTATATTTTTGAAGTTAAATTATTTTTTTGTTTTGATACAAACATATTTTTTTAAATTCAAAATATTACAGTATTTACTCCTAAGTTCATAGTTTTATAAATAAATATAAAAATGGAAGCAAATTATATGTTTTTTGTCTGATTGTGGAACACTTTCACCTACGCTGCTAAGCAACAACAAGGCGCAAGTGAAATAAGAAGACACGTGTAAAATGTAACTAAAAATGCGATACTTTTTTGTCAGACGACTTGAGGTATTTCTATTACTTTACTGGCGAATGCTTCTGGTTAATAAAACTGGCGCTCGAATAATTTCTGGGGCGTCACAGGTAAAGATTATTTTCCCTGTGGGGGGAAATACCTTACAAAATATCCATTATAAAATGTTACTCGTAGTAAGGAAAATTGCGAACTGTTTTTACAACAACTTAATGTATTTTTTTTTTATTGAAAATATCTCATCCCAATTGTTATGGCTAAAAACAGATTATACAGATCCATTTAAACTAATAATAAATATAGAAATTACACAATTATTATCGTTTTAAAATATTTTAGGATTCTTACCCAACGATATGAAACAGGCCAGGACTATCCTCCATGCGTGCTTGCTCAAATACTTGGACATGCCATTTCCGATGTCATCCAAATTCTCGATCTCTGTGTCTCGTTTGAAACGATCATTCATATCGAACTGTGAATTATATCCTAAATCGTAACTGTTCGAGCTCGAGCTTTCTTTCGATCGATAACAAGTTGAAAATATTTTTATACTAAAAAATAAATAAAAAAAGTTAAAAATTACAATGTGTTATAAAATAAAACAGAAATAATAGAACGCCGATATAGAAGGTGTTACTAACCCCCTTGCCCATATTTTACAATCATATTAGGGAGGTCGAGATAAAAAAACCTAAATACCATTTTTCTCAAAAGTCCATAACAAATTCGAGAGACGCTAAAATGGTGGTACCCGCCTTATCGAGACTGAGGCCCACAAAGGTAAACTCGTAGCGTAAAAAAACGAGAACTTATTTAACTTGGAATGAAAGCCTGCTCATGTAAAATATTTGGGTTCCTTACTTCGCCTGTTTATATAATATTAATAAAGGACAGAAGGATGAGTATTGCAACTATGTTAAAAGAAATAAATCGGCTTTCAGTTCAGAATTATATTCAGTACAGGACTGATATTTATTTATAAAATAAAAATGACAGTACCATTGCATCAGACCTATTAGAAAAAATTCAATATAATTCGCAATATCACAACTATAGTACAAGCCAATCTGACTTTCATGTACGGCAAGTCATCACTAAAAGTTCCCAAAATAAATTTTTATTAAAGGTTCGCAAAAATTTAATAGACTGTCTACAGAAATAAAAAAAAAATGTATTCAAAAGTAACCCCAAACAATACTTGATAAATAAACAGAACAGATATACCTACTTTCTTGTGATAATACTCTTTAAACCTGCTCTTTTTAAGTATTTCCCTTAATTTATTGTTATTTTACCCCTTGTTTTACCCGTATTTATTATAAATTATTTCTGTTTTGAGATCATGTATCTTATTTTAAAAAATTACTCGATGTTATTTTAATATTACCTACTATGTTTAAATTATTAATAGTTTTGTGACTATAGGTTAGGTTATAGCAACTTATAGCCACAAAACTATTTTTGTGTTAAAGTAGATCCATAGAGATCAATATAATTTACAAAGGCCTTCTTTCAACATACAAATAACTGATAACTTTATAATTAAAATGAAAAACAACAAAATACCTCTGTATCATATTGGATCAAAATTTGAAATGGGTTGATCACATTACGTCATTAACAACCAAATTTAGAAGATTCATTTTTAAATTTTATGAATTGAGGAAATTTATGACTAATTATTATTTACAATTCGCAGGTTGAATCTATTTTGCGATATGGTATAATGTGGACTATATGATATTGCACTTCAACTCCTCAATGTAATCCAAAATCGTATAATTAAAACCAGCATTATATAAAAGGGTATAATAAAAAAGTGCTTTGTATAAGAACATTATATTATCTGTCTTGCTACCTTTATTTATGGAAAGCCGGAATTGAAATACCTACACTACAAATTATTTGCAATAAATATCAAAAAAAGCATACAAACATTTTTAAATAATTTGACATTTAAGAGTCATTCACACATCATAGTTGACATTTTGATACTTGACAGGCACAGCCAAGCATTATTTTGATTTTTGCCAAATAAAATGGCCGGTTAATTATTCTATCGGGTTGCAACAGAGAGCCAGTAAATTTGATGAAGGTGTTTTTGTGGCTAGGGGCGAAATAGTAGTAAGTTTAAGTTAGCACCACCATAAAAAAGTAATTTTTAAGAAACTGCTTACATATTTTTCATAAACTGGCAGGCTTGACGACTAATTTAGAATAAAAATAGCCTCCAAAATGGCTATGTTTGCAATATGAAGGTCGCAACCCGCCTTAGAAATCTCATCTTTACAATCAACAGCTGTTATCTGACAGGTCGTTGGATAATGTTTGCAATGTATGGAATTTAAAGAATGTTAGGAATGTCAGACGTTAGAAATAATTGAAATTCCTAAAATTAGTCATAAGAAATGCATAGGTGGATTTTAAGAAAATTGATATTAAAGTAGTTAGGATGAACCGAAAATTCTGAAAATCAAAAGGGTTCTAAGTTAGAAGTAATTATTCAAGAAAATCAAAACCGCAAGTCAATCAGAACTTTCGTTCTAGAGTTATCGTTTACCGTTTTAAAGTAAATCTGGCAATAACGCATGAATGAAGTTTAAAGTTATCGTATTTGTTGCGATTACCCCTATTCGTTATTTTTTTTTTTTAAATTTAAGACTGAGATTTGTGCGACCTATTTTTTTTTTATTATTTTATATTGTACTTTAGAAAAAACGGAATTTAGGTTTCTGTTTTCTCTTTATGGTAGCGGGGACCAGTGACGCGACATGTTCAATACTGCAGACGCGAAGGAGTCTTATGTGGGAGTTCTGACCCCCCAACTTTCCCTTTCAGAGCAACCGGCATGTTGGTGCCTCGGGGCAAAAGTTCAAAGGGAATACCTTGTACTTATGCTAATCAAATCAAATGCGCACCCTAAAGGCTTCCTTGAACGTCCAACGTCAGTTGCCTGCAGCCATATTGGCCTGACAGGTCAAATTCTTTAAAAAAATAGACGTCCGAAATACGTAATTGCTATGTCGTCTTTTGGATGTGACATTACTGCGTCTTTTAGATGTCATTTTGGACGTTCAATAGACGTCCGTTTGATGAATACGGTGACGTCTTATAAACGACTTATGGACGTCAGGTGCTACCTGGGAAATAGTGTTTATGTCGTCTCTACTTTATTCTATCTCGATGATCAATTAGGAAATCATTTTTTGTGTGTTGGAATAGCAATTCTATTGTTTCTATGCTTATAAAGAAGTATACATTTTCAATTGAAAACTAACAAATATTGGGTAAAAATTTGAATAATTTAAGCCTTTTCCGCTAGATGTCAAGTTAGAGGCAGATGTATAAAGTAATAGCGACAATTTGAAACTCTTACTTAAATAATAAATCTGTTCTAAAACTATTAAAGTAGTTCATTACATTATAAAGAATAACAAGAAACCAGGGTTTAGACTTTATGGAAATAACTTTAAATCAAAATACTTACTATCCTGTTGAACAGCGTGCCACGCATCTTCTCGATGTCAGGATAAATAAGTTATCGCCCATTGCTTCTGTAGATGAAGAGTCAATTTCCAAATAGCTAAAACATAATATGATGATAAAATTGTATACAGAAAACGAGAGAATTACTAAAATATCCAAACAATAGTAAAAGTGGGTATTCACTCTAGATTCTTTGCAAAGAATAAACAATTAATAAATAAATACAGTTTCTAGAGTGACTAACGCAACATTTTCTGCCAACATTTTTGTTTTGAATCATTAATTAACCTAAGGGTGCTAGTTCTTAGTTTCTGAAAGTTTATAAAATATTATTGGTTTGGTTCTCTTTGAAATAATCTAAATACCGGTTTTCTATCACGAATGGCTACACCTTCATTCCACCATGGTAATCATTTCTTCATGCAGAAGCCTTTAGATTTAGGAATGCTTTAATGTTCTTTATTCAGGATACTATCTGTTTTCGATTTATTATGAATTCGGGACGTATATGGCTTTCTGTATTATTCCCAAATCTTTTTTGTTTCTATTTACCAGCTCCCTTCAAAATTAACCTCTTTTGGATATACGAATTAAGTGTCACGGTAATGGGAAAATGATAACTTGAATATAGGCTAATCAGTGTTTTCCAAGATAATTTAGGACCAAGACGAGTCAAGGAAAGGCATTTGAGCAAGCATCGAGGTATGTGATGGCATTTCATTTTTTTATCGTCTTAGACATTTTACAAAATCTTCAAATGTTATTTTGTTTTTGATAATACACTGCTTGATTCCTTTTGATTTTTTTTTATCTCCAGCTTTATCATTAGGATTATTATCAAGTTTATATGTGTGTGTGTATATATTTCTGTCTGGCATTGGTTTCAAAACCAACTGACCAGTCAATCTTTAATTAATTTTAATAATAGTATATTACATTTTTCACACGAGTGGGAAATATTTTTAAAACACTTATTTTTTAATTTCATATAACTCTTATTTCAAACTTGTTTGCGAGTCTATAACACAAATTGAAATATTAAACAATTACTTACTAATGGGAAACCCTGTATAAATAAGTACATTTATCGCCAACCATATTTTATCGCACTCTAAAAATCAAATATGCTATTTGCCGATAATATTTATCAACATAGCCATGACCGTCTGGCAGAAAAATGGGCCTATTCTTTTTCTTATTTTTAAATCTGCCTTGGGCTTATTTTCAATTCACTTTTAGTCGTTACCTTGTCTATTTTAACTGCGATTGGTCATAAAATAGCTAATAACACAAAATTAAATTGATAGAATATCGAATAGAATTGAGTTAAAATTTAAACGTCATAAATAACCTTTTAACCTGAGTGTTATAATTAACTAAAACCTTACAGAAGAGAACCCTAAGTCTGTAACTGATTTGTTTTGTATTCGCTGTTATTTTTCTGTTTGTTTACTTTGTCATACTAAAATGTGATGTAATATCTCCTTCTTTTAATAAATTATACTTATTTACGGTTGGCAATAAAAGTTTGTATGGACCATGTCAGCAAAATGTCTTTATCGAACTCGCCTGTTACTCGCGACCGAGCGACACTTCTCTCGCTCGGCTCATAATATCAGACTAGTTCGATAAAGAATCACTTTTTGCTGACTTGGTCCATAAATAACTATTATTTCATACGAATATCAGTATACCCAATTTTACAAGTATCACCAAATGTAGGTAACATGAAGTTATAAGTAATGAAATTCAAGCATGTAAGTCTTTGATATATCTAAAAGAGCCATTCCAATGTATAAAGGTTTATTAACTCTATTTCCATTAAATAAATATTAAAGATAGTTCGACTGTAAAACGTAGGACTTGCTATTAGATTTTTTGCACCGTATCAAATTACCCATTGTGTAATTAATTTTACAACACAGTCTTTTTAATTTTTTCCATACTTTTTCCAAATTTAATTTTGAAATTATTATTTTTTTTTTTTTCAAATTTAGTTGCCTTCAGTGCACGTAGAATATCTAATCCTTGTCCGGTCCTAGTCATGATTCCAGTAATTATTTTCAATTGGTTCCTGTACCTAGACAGTAATTCTTACATTTTTTTTTGAACATGGTAATCCATGCGTTTCTTTTGAATGTTTCCGGTAATTTTCTGTTTTTCCGAACCCAATCTTTAGTAAAACCTTGTAATGTAACGTTTCGGTACCTCTAGTTTTATAAGTGATTCGTAAGTTTCTTCTGAGTCTCTTTTAGCAAGTTCGGCAGCTTTTTATTGCACTCGATACCCTAACTACCAGGCACCAAAATTTGATTATCATACTTATTTGTAGAGAGAGGGTACATATTTATCTTTCTCCCTCTCTAATGTGAATTAAGTGGAAAAACTGCAAGATGTAGCGAATGAACTCTACCTCAAGTTTTCGTTGTAGTCCCATACTGGCGTAGATGCCACTTTCTGACTGGATATGAGTGGTGATTTTAGTGTTACATTACCTCCGTATCCTACTGAAATGCCACAGGTCAAAGCATAAAAAGAAAATTTATAATAAGATATATTAGTACTTACGGAAGCTCCGTGTAATCTTGTCCCGTGCAAGACCATGCTTCATATTTTGCATTCTTTTGACCACAAATGTTACCGCATTGATCGTAACCCTTTAATCTTGACAAGTCTCCCTTCACAACGCAATATATTAGGAATGGAAACTAAAAAGAAACAATAGTATAGTAGAAATTAATTTTGTTTTTTTTTTTATTTAAATGCCTAATTAAAAAATGCAAGGAAGAAAATCAAAATAGAGGGAGTTTGGAAGGTCGATCCAAAGTCATTTAGACCTAATTAAGCCAAACATAC
The DNA here is from genome assembly GCA_927349885.1 of Psylliodes chrysocephalus. Classification (NCBI taxonomy): domain Eukaryota; kingdom Metazoa; phylum Arthropoda; class Insecta; order Coleoptera; family Chrysomelidae; genus Psylliodes; species Psylliodes chrysocephalus. The sequence continues at coordinate 41,066,802 of OV651815.1, read as the reverse complement.
CTTAGTACAAAGTCTTAGAGTTTTCAAGTTTTTCGAACATTTTGGATTTCTTTAAAGAAATGCATTTTTTCACATTTTTCTCCTTTTATCTCTAAAATAAAAGATGACAGTTTGATATTATTGTTTTTACCTAGCAGAACGTAGAAAAGAAAATCACACTGACTACAAAAAAATAATAAATAAATTTTTGGTATTTTTTCTTTTTACTAATAAAAAATTACTTTTTCTGCTGTTTATTAACAAAATCATTATTAAAAATGTTTATTTACAACCATATATGTAATGTTGTCATTACTAACGTCATTGTAGGTTGGGAAGTGTCACATTACATACCTCTACTTCCCGCCCTCACTTCCCGCCCTCATTTCATCTATTCTAGATGAATATTTTTTATATTTAAAAAAATAACACATTTTTTTGACAAATTTTATAATACCTATTTAATGGCAAAAAATAAAAAACAACAATGAACTAAAATACAATAAACTATTTATTGATATTTATTATTCGCGAATTTAATATCCGGCTTTATCTGACATTTATTTATATTGGTGACAGTTGTTTACCCCGTAATCACAGTAACAATCTTGATTATTCTGAGAAAACCGCGTGCTTGGTAATTTGTCGTTAAATGTAATATTTTAGGTATGTTCAGAACGAAACAGAGATTTATTAACTTTGATCGAAATATGATGGTTGTAAATAAAATAGTATACAAACCTCGGTAGGAAGTTTCATTCCTGTCTCAAGATCATAGCTAACCTCGACGCTTCGCGTCTCGGTGATCTAACTAATCTCACGACAGAAATGAAACTCTTCCCACCTCGGTGTGTAATAGGTACCTACTTTAAAAACGACAACCAAAAAAATGGTAATTTAAATTTATGTGAAAACGAGAAATCGAATTTAGACCATCATACAAATATATAAATGCGAAAGTTTGGATGGATGGATGGATGGATGTTTGGATGGATGTGTGGATGTTTGTTACTCAATCACATCTGGATGGAATTTGGCACAAATATAGATTATAGTCTGGAATACCACATAGGCTACTTTTTATCCCGAAAAATGCATCGATTTGTTTTTGTTTTTCACAGAGCAAGGGATCGGACATAATTTTTTGTGTAGTGGTAGTGAAACATGAAAATTTGAAATACTGCTACTGAGCATAAAAAAATAAAGACGTATTTCAAGGTTAGTGTATTTTCACATTTTAAGAAGGAAAAATAAATAAAAATTAATAAAAATAAATAAAAATATATAAAAATATATAAAAATATATAAAAATATATAAAAATATATAAAAATATATAAAAATATATAAAAATATATAAAAATATATAAAAATATATAAAAATATATAAAAATATATAAAAATAAATAAAAATTAATAAAAATTATTAAAAATTATTAAAAATTATTAAAAATTAATAAAAATTAATAAAAATTAATAAAAATTAATAAAAATTAATAAAAATTAATAAAAATTAATAAAAATTAATAAAGATTAATAAAAATAAATAAAAATTAATAAAAACTAATAAAAATTAATAAAATTTAATAAAAATTAGTAACAATTAATAAAAATTAATAAAAATTAATAAATATTAATAAAAATTGATAAAAATTAATAAAAATTATTAAAAATTAATAAAAAATATAAAAACTAATATAAATTAATAATAATTAATAAAAATTAATAAAAATTAATAAAAATTAATAAAAATTAATAAAAATTAATAAAAATTAATAAAAATTAATAAAAATTAATAAAAATTAATAAAAATTAATAAAAATTAATAAAAATTAATAAAAATTAATAAAAATTAATAAAAATTAATAAAAATTAATAAAAATTAATAAAAATTAATAAAAATTAATAAAAATTAATAAAATTAATAAAAATTAATAAAAATTAATAAAAATTAATAAAAATTAATAAAAATTAATAAAAATTAAAAATTAATAAAAATTAATAATTAATAAAAATTAATAAAAATTAATAAAAATTAATAAAAATTAATAAAAATTAATAAAAATTAATAAAAATTAATAAAAATTAATAAAAATTAATAAAAATTAATAAAAATTTATAAAAATTAATAAAAATTTATAAAAATTAATAAAAATTAATAAAAATTAATAAAAATTAATAAAAATTAATAAAAATTAATAAAAATTAATAAAAATTAATAAAAATTAATAAAAATTAATAAAAATTAATAAAAATTAATAAAAATTAATAAAAATTAATAAAAATTAATAAAAATTAATAAAAATTAATAAAAATTAATAAAAATTAATAAAAATTAATAAAAATTAATAAAAATTAATAAAAATTAATAAAAATTAATAAAAATTAATAAAAATTAATAAAAATTAATAAAAATTAATAAAAATTAAATTAATAAAAATTAATAAAAATTAATAAAAATTAATAAAAATTAATAAAAATTAATAAAAATTAATAAAAATTAATAAAAATTAATAAAAATTAATAAAAATTAATAAAAATTAATAAAAATTAATAAAAATTAATAAAAATTAATAAAAATTAATAAAAATTAATAAAAATTAATAAAAATTAATAAAAATTAATAAAAATTAATAAAAATTAATAAAAATTAAAAAAAATTAATAAAAATTAATAAAATAAAAATTAATAAAAATTACTAAAAATTACTAAAAATTACTAAAAATAATAAAAATTAATAATCATTAATTTTTTTAAATTATAAACACGACACCACGCGTGCAAAGCCGCGGGCAAAAGCTAGTAAACAATAAATAAAACAAAATTTTCTATTAAAATGTGATTTATTGTTGTTTTAAATGAGATCCATCATGTATTATGCATGCTCGGGCTCTACGTCTTACTTCGATAGTTGTTCGTAATAACATGTCCTGTTGCATCACTTGAAAAGCCTCGTCAGTTTTTCTTAATCAATGGCGTCCAGTGGCGTCAAGTCCGGAGATCTAGCAGGCCACGGAATTGGTCCACCTCTGCCGATCCAACTATCTGGAAAAATATCATCCAAATATGGTCTTACGTCTAGACGAAAATGGGCTGGACATCTGTCGTGTTGGAAAATAATTTCTATGTCATCTGCAAACTCTAATCCTCCAAGTAATTCAGGTAGATCATTTTGCAAAAATGTAGATAACTCTCCGTTTAATCTTTCAGGCAAAAAAATGAGGACCGATTAAATTTCGTAAGTGTTATAAAACAGCCTAACATTAGGCAATATCCTCTCAGGAAATCGCTCTTGATACAAGCGTCGTGCTTCTAATCCTTTACCATCTGCTCTACCATATGCGTATTCTTCGTTAGTGAACGCAGTAATTTTAGCAACTAATTACTTAAAGGTTTCAGCGAAAACCTACACTTGATGTTCGGTGCTGGATCAGCAAAACTTCAACTTGACACGACTGAATTAGTAATAAAAAATAATAACACAGGAAGGAACGCGCAACCAAAGAGTATAGTTAACACAAGAGATCGCACTCAAATGTCAATCGATCTGAAAGTCTGTGACCTTGAAAATTTTAAATATTTTACGCGGGTAAATGTATCGCTAATCTAATATAACCTAGCTTTCTGATCATTTCTCTTTTTGGTTCAAACATTTATTTATGATCTAATTTTGTTATAGATCTGTATTTTTTTAATACAAATTACATCATGAAGGTTTGTGCAGTGAAAAACTGCAAAAATACTAATCAATTTTCTCATGTGACAGCAACCAACGCTCCGATTGGTGACGATAGACTTGTCAAAAATACTCCAGACCAATAGAGAGGAGGCATCGAGGTCAACATTATCTTAAAAACAAAAAAAAAAACATTAATTTTGTAATAACCACACTAATTTTGTCTTCAAGTGGCTTAAAATGTGAATATTTTTTACTTTTAGATGTAATTTTTCTCATGTGACAGCAACCAAAGTGCTGATTGGTGACCCCAGACTTGTCAAAAATACCCAGACCAATAGGGAAGAGGTGCGTCATTGAGATTTGAGCCAGAATTTAACATGTGAAGTATAGGGAGTGGCAGGCCTGCGGCGGCGCAACGCTACAGATACGTCGAAAACTATCAGATTTGCAAAACATTTTTGTTGTAGGCTTGTTATCAGTGTTTACATTAAAATTCTTAGATTTGGCTCGATGGCACCGTTTCGGAAGGCATGAAGCACATTTATTTTTATAATATAAACAAGCTGATTTTATTAATAATACTTTATTTAAAAAAGTAATTTTTGATCAGAAGAAAAAAAAATTACCAAAAATTCATTTATTATTTTTTTGTAGTCCGTTTGGTTTTCTGTTCTTTACATTTTCAGAAAAGACACTCGTTCTACTATAAAAAAATTATTGTCAATGTGTCATCTTTCATTTTACAGATGAGAGGAGACAAATGCAAAAAATGCATTTAAAAAAAGACTTTGTACTAAGGTATGCTTAATTAAGTCTAATTGACCTCCCCTATCACCTACCCAAGACTTTGCATCGACCTTCCAAACACTCTGTATATTCTGCGGAAATATATAAAAATACTTTAAAAAAATATTTTTGATACGCCCATGGTAAGCATCAAATTGAAGCGCTCCATAACTAGGCTATAGTGAGTAGGAACAGAGAACAACTGAAGATTTAGGTAAAATGTTACTTGTTTCCGAAATACAAGGTGTTAAAGTGAAAAATATGCAAAAAAATTTATAGGTATAATTTTTTATTACTAGTATAATTTTACTAAATTTGGCAATTTTTTTTTGGAATACATCATTTAAATAAAGTTTGCCAATGGCGCACGGCATGGGTAAGTAACACCATCCCTCTCTAAATTTTGCGCCTCTGTCCAAAAACGTATTTGGACTATAATTTTAAAGTTTTTGATGTTTTTTAAATTAATTATGTTAATTTTAGCACACACCGAATGCACTTTAGACCAAATTAAAATTAAAGTTATCTAATTCACTTACTAGTAAAACGACAACAACTGCAAACACAATGATGAATTTTTTGTCCGTGGGCTTTCGATTTTCCGCCCTTTCCGGAATTTCAATGCTATCCAGTAGAGCGTTGGTAGGTAATTTCTTGAAAACAGCTAACTGAAACAAACAAAAATAAAGTTTAAACATGTTTCTTGGAAGAGCTAAATAAAATGGGTCTAGGACGTTTCATCGCCGGCGTTTCTACGCCGCCCATTTATCGCCAGCCGGTTCTTCGCCAGGCCGGTTCATCGCCGGCCGTTTCTTCGCCGGCCGTTTCTTCGCCAAGCTACTTTGACGCTAATATAGTAATCAAATAAATTATACAAACATGAGCAGGATTCAAACCTTGATAATAATTTTTAGTGTTGTATTTATACATATGCATAAATAATAATAATATAATTACAGAGTGGAATATTTATCTGGAACAACTTCTGTAAATTAATAAATAAAATTTGTCGCAAAATTCCTAAGACGTTAATTTTTATTTTCAGTCGGGCATATTACAAATAGGTTTGTTTTTTTTTTAATTAGCTGGGAAGTTGTAGCAAAGCCCAACTTTTTTTAATAGAAGGGTAGTTCGATTATTTTTTTATTTTAAAGCTTTTCCAATTGCAAATACAATTACGTATTTTTATTGTTACTTTTTGTAAGCAATATATTGAAAAAAAAAATAAGGAAATGTTTACTGAAACTAAACCAGAAATGAAATTAGGCATGTAACGCCGGAAGTGTTTTAAAATTTTCGGAATGCTTTTTATTATCGATTAGGGCTACATTTGCAAACATCAGAGGTATGGTACGTCGATGGAACATTTTCGATTGCACCGCAATTATTTTTTTCAAATTTTTGTAGTAATGGCCAAAAAGCACGGCGGAGTTCACCCTATTTTTTATGCCTTTTACCGAATAAACAACGTAGAACGTATGTACAGATGTTTGAAGCAATAAAGGGACTACTGCCAAATTTAAATCCAATATCCATTGTGTATAATTTTGAGCAAGCTGCGATTGCTGCCATGGCTGAATGTTTTCCTGGAGTTAATTTGAAAGGTTGTTTCTTTCATTTAGCAAAGAACATGAAAAAACATTTGTCTGAAATGGAACTTACGAGACAGTACAATAATAACGCAGATTTTGCACTGCAAGCAAAGCTGATTATCGCTTTAGCTTTTGTACCAACTAGAGATTTGGACGAATTCGTTGATGAATTAGGCAATGTGTTAACAGCAGAATTACAGCCGTTATTAAATTTATTTGATAACAATTATATCGGCCTTTCAAATAGGCACGGTAATGGTAGACGACCTTCTTTATTTTCCATAGAAATGTGGAATTTATTTAACCGGGTTCGCAATAATGAAGATCGTACTAATAAAGGCGGAGTTGGGAGTAGATCATCCAAGTTTATGAAAATTAATAGATGGACTCCGTAAAGTTCCAAAAAATTGTGATGCATATTTCGAACAATTAGTTGCAGGAAACCAACCACTTCAAAAGTTAAAAAAATATCGCCTAGCTGATGAACGAATTTTGAGGATAGTTGCTGAATATGATAATAGAAATAAAATGGAACATTTACGTGGATTAGCACATAATTACCAATTTTAAAAAAGGTTTGGTTTATTTTATAACTGATTTATTTATCTTTAGTTGTATGTTTTTAATTTAATGTGTACTGACGAAGTTTAAAATAAATTTTAGAAAATATGTTTTGTTTATTTAAAAAAATAAACTATACTTATCTATCTGAACACTGTAGAAATGACTACATTATTTTAATTTTAATGATAGAAATGTACTAATTACAAAAAAATGTGATTTATAAAAAAAAAATGTGAATAATATAAAAAATAATTACTATACCAAAAACAAAAATTTTGACAAGAATAATAACAATAAAAAAATAATTGCAGAATTATGAAATATTAATCAAAACATTAAAATGTTCATGATGCATGTAAAAATATTTATAATTATATAATACTTTTCTCAAAAAAATGTCAGAATATTTAAAGGTGGAAATAAAAGATGGCAAAAAAATAAACGTATACGATTCTAATAAGAAACAAAACGGATATTATACAAAATACAATCTTTTAATAAGATCATATCTGCATTAAAACAAAAAAAAGTGTGGATAAACAGAGTTGTTTCTACGAAAATGTATAGCTTTATCATAAATAAATTGTATATTTTTTAAATTTCGATAATATTTGAAATCTGTAAACAAATTTATAATGATTTATTATAAATAATAAAAAACTTGGCCAAAATAAAGATAATAATTATCTATCTCAATAGAAATAATTGTTATACTATTTAAAAAACAGCTTTCTAATTCTTTAAAACTATGTTTAGTTGTATTATCCTGTAAATCATAATTGTGTATGTACACTCTGTACGTATAACTTAACAGCGATGAAACTGCCGGCGATGAAACGGCCGGCGATGAAACGGCCGGCGATGAAACGGCCGGCGATGAAACGGCCGGCGATGAAACGGCCGGCGATGAAACAGCCGGCGATAAAACGGCTGGTGTAGAATCGGCGGCGATGAAACGGCCGCGTAGAAACGTCCCATTCCAAAATAAAATGGTGAGTACTGTCTCTAAAACTGATTCCAAGGCAATACAATAAAAAATATAGTTTAAATAAAAGACGAGTGCAGTAATAGTGGAGATATAACGTCACATTCCATAAGCGTAATTTGCAAAATAGGTTTCTATAATATAAATAAGATTACGGCATATCAAATGGTATATACGCACTACGTAGATTAAATGAAAAATAGTATATTATTAAACGAGCAATTTATGGTAGCCATTATTCACGCAGGGTGAATAATGGCCATAAATTGCGAGTCTAATACTATACTTTGTCCACGACCATTATGGTTTCTTTATTAAATAAAAGTTAAGTGTAGAATGGAAAGTTTTTATTAAACATAGGTAACTAACTGTTTTTTTCACTTTTCAATTTTTCGATTTTCGATTTTTCGATTTTTCGATTTTTCGATTTTTCGATTTTTCGACTTTTCGATTTTTTGATTTTTTGATTTATCGGTTTTTTGATTTTTCGATCTAGAAAATATCGTTATGAAAAGTATCGCCTATCTTTAGTTATCTACCGGAATGTGCCAGAATTACAAAAGCGTGAATTATCATAATTCACTCCGTGATATATGGGTACTATATGCTTTTAGTTAGGAGGTAGAATATTGATTTATTATTAAGTTGTCGTGGACAAAGGTATATTATTTACAAAAAATAAAAATAAACCTTTTGCTTCTGACAAAATTGTTGCTTTAACATTGAATAAATTAAATTTAACCAATAAATAACAAGGAGGATTACATGTTGTTAATGGGATTAAACTTTTTTTAATCTCTTGACATCTATATTTCTTTCAGTACCTACCCAAAATCAAAAATAAAAAATTCAAGAACTATCTTTAAAAGTCACTGTCTACTGGTATCTGAGGTTTATTATTACAGGGTCTATTAAGTTTTTCAATGCTATATCCACTTTCCAAAATTAATTTTCTCTCTTTTTAACATTATCAATGCATTTTCTCCAATGTTCTCCATTTACATCTAAAACTGCCTTCAAAAACAAATTTCGCACATCAGGTAATGAGATTTAACTCTGCGTGGTAAGTAGGCAATCTATGAATTTTAATTCCACTTTCTCGGGCTTGTCTATAATATATTTTTTGAATTTGTTTTTACGTTGCCTTTTTATTACGAGTAATTCTGCCGTCAAGGAGTGATTTAGTTTAGGAGAACCGATAATATTTTTGGAATGAAGCCATTTTGTATCTTTTTTTCATCTGGTCGTAGGTAGTGACTCCTTTAATCGACTGTGATAGGATGCATTATCCAAAACAATAACGGAGTTGGCTGGAATTTTTTTTTATTATGTTCTGAAACCAATTTTCTAACATAGTGCCATCCATTTCTTCATGGTAGTCTTTTATTTTGACTCGAACATTAATATTTTTTAGGAAAAAAAGGATTAGTATCAGAATGGTCGAATAAACTCAAATATTTGTAATTTATTAGCTACGGGGGTTTAGCTCATGACGGTAGAATCCATCGGTGTTTCCAATGTGGTTTATTATTAAACGATTTCCTTTTCCTGTTGGATTTTTTAATCTACAAGAGACCCCTTCCATAAAGGCTTTTGTTACTGCATGTCCAGCATTAACCAATGTTTCAATATAAAATAACTTTATTAAAATTTGTATAAAATATACATGTGACAAATATCAAAAAAGTATGACAACTACTACATCTAACAAAAGTAAAACACAACTAGCAAAGTTAAGTATGTAATGAAAGTATTAAGACAAAATTGATTGTTTTATCTCAATACCCCCCATAAAACTTCAAGTTTCATTATTTCTTATCACTCCTAATATTGAACGCAGTTTTTCGCACTGAGTCTTAGAAATGGGCTTAGTTAAGATATCATACCCGCTGATTACCGGGAACATGTTTAATCTGTAACATTCCTCGTTAAACTTGTTCTCGAATAAAGTAAAATCTAACATCAATATGTTTAGATCGTTTGTGAAAACTCCGCTTCCATTGCAGATAGCGAAATACTCCGCTGCCTTTTACTCGACCAAAGAATGGGTCATCCATTGTACTTAATAAGATTGCCACTGGCGTAATCCGTAACAATATCTTCTTTGACAAATTAGCGCACATTGCTTGACATTGTAAAAGTCATTCCTTTTTCAGTTACCGAGGGTACCGAAAATAAATTTTTTCTCGCAAATGGGACAAAGAGGACATTTTCTCTATGACATGATAACCACTTTCCGTTGTTGACCTTAGCTTCAAAAGGTATAGTTTCTTTTCCAAAGGTATTCATAGTGGAATTATCATCTATATGAAAATTTTCAGAGGAGTACTTGAATTGTTCAAAAGTGGAGAACCATTCAGCGTGATGCGTTATGTGGTAGGTAGCACCAGAGTTAACAATCCAAGAGTCACTGTCGAGTTCAGCATTTTTAATTTCGGAAACAAAAGCTTCATCTTTTTAATTTTAGAGGAAGACTTTCATTTCTGGGCAATTTTTTCGAAAGTGGCCTCTTTTACCACAATGATAGCTTTAAATTATTTTCTGGATTTCCGCTGCCTTTTACTCGACCAAAGAATGGGTCATCCATTGTACTTAATAAGATTGCCACTGGCGTAATCCGTAACAATATCTTCTTTGACAAATTAGCACACATTGCTTGACATTGTAAAAGTAATTCCTTTTTCAGGTACCGAGGGTACCGAAAATAAATTTTTTCTCGCAAATGGGACAAAGAGGACATTTTCTCTATGACATGATAACCACTTTCCGTTGTTGACCTTAGTTTCAAAAGGTATAGTTTCTTTTCCAAAGGTATTCATAGTGGAATTACCATCTATATGAAAATTTTCAGAGGAGTACTTGAATTGTTCAAAAGTGGAGAACCATTCAGCGTGATGCGTTATGTGGTAGGTAGCATTAGAGTTAACAATCCAAGAGTCACTGTCGAGTTCAGCATTTTTAATTTCGGAAACAAAAGCTTCATCTTTTTTAATTTTAGAGGAAGACTTTCTTTTCTGGGCAATTTTTTCGAAAGTGGCTTTTTTTACCACAATGATAGCATTTAAATTATTTTCTGGATTTTGTAGATGTTTGACTCTTTGTAAGGAAAGATTGGTTCTTTGATTTATTGTTTTCCAACTCGTTGCTTTTGGCGCGTTTCTTCTGCAGTTAAAACTCCAATTAAATTATCAAGCTTCTGTTGATCTTACCCACCAAGCCTGTTAAAGACTTTTGTACTGATCTGGTAAAGTATTAAGCAGTTTGACGATTAAGGATGCTTCATCAGGTTTTACATTTAATTGTTGCATTCGTAAAACTAGCCCTTCAAACTTTGAGATGTGGGTAACTATATCGTCATCTGAGGTCATGCTAAAGACGAAAAATTCTGTTTGAACAATATGCGCAGCTTGTTTGATTTTCTGATCAAATATATAATGCAGTTTCAGCCACATATATCTAGCCGTATCACAAGCTACTAGGAGCGACATGACTTTAGCTGCCACCGATTTGATAATTACATGAATTGCTGCACGATCACTCTTATCCCATAGTTTCGGCTCGTTTTGATATTCCTTTGTCTGTTCCAGAGACGCTGCTCCAAATTTCATACGCTCCATCAAGGTTTTTTATTGCGAATTTCCAGATGGTCCAGTTATCTGCACCCCGTAGTTTCTTAATTCCTTGGTACTCCATATTTCTTTCACACTACCTGCAGATTCCAAATTGTTGATTTTTCTTATGGTTAACAGATGAAATTGTAGCCAAATTATGAGGAACTACGCTCTGCTACCATATTGATAAATGCAGATATCTATATGAAATAACTTTATTAGAATTCGTATAAAAATATATGTGACAAATATCAAAAAAGTATGACAACTACTACAGCTAAAAAAAGTAAAAGAACATTAAGTATGTAGTGAAAGTATTAAGACAAAATTGAATGTTTTATCTCAATAATAAGCATTGAAGGATGATGTATAAATAAAATTTCTACCTCTTGAACCTGTACTATGTTCTGCAAATTAAATTACTGCACTGCTTTCTTTGCTAGACTATAGGTCTGTGCCATTAAATTCTAGTGGGAACAGATTCAAAATCAAACGAACATATCTATGTATACCACATGCCCCATTAGTTCGTAATTGCTCGATATTTCAATTTGTGTTATAGACACGCAAACATGTATTTATAGATACGGAATAAATTCTAGAAATGAAATGAAAACAAACCAAAGAAAAATAATTGGAAAAAAATTGCTCGAACCTGAGACCTTTAGGTTACCATCCCAACGTCATACCTTCATGATCGTTTTCAATAATATTGTTCTTCTATCTTATAGTTGCAGAATTTAAGTTAATATTAAGTACTTTACTTTTTTTAACGAAAATTGTAAAACATTTCTTTTTTATAAATATTGTATGAATCCAATCCATTTTAGCTTGTGACAATTCTGAGCGTGAAAAAATTGCTGCGTCAAATTCGCGCCGAAACAAGTACATGAGAATCGAGTGTGAGGGCTGATATAAATAAATTGAGTAAAATTATCGCCTGGTATAAAAATAGTTGAGTCAAATTAGCAGCGCCTGACACAATATTGAAGACTTTAATTGGATGTTGTTTTGCAACAATGATCTTTACCCACAATTCGTTAAAACACAGCATTTCAAGTACAAGCATCTAATAAACAACTATAAAAGCAGAAAAACTGCTTTATGTCATAACCAACGCTAGCCTAAAAACGTAAATTATTGGTACTGCTTTACCATCTACTACTTCATGAATCGAAAGTAGCTGAATAAAATTCCAAATGTAGAATTGATCAGAATGGTACAACAAAAAAGAGTGAGATTTGTAAAGCACTTCGTTTTTTAACAACATTTTAACAATTTAAAGCTTGTCAAAATACGTAAATCATCCGAAAATTCAAAAATAATTCAACAAAAGGGCCAAAATATATCTTATTTCGAAGTTTGTCGCTACAGACGAGGCAAGGTTCACTCAAATTCAAGTACATGGAGGTGCATAAGAGCAAGTTGCAAAGGAGGATTAATATTGTATATGCTAAAAAACAGCAACCAACGACAGTACAATGGCATTGCCCCAAATTCAGTTGAAAAGAATTATTAAAAATATGGCCAAAATGATGCAGAAACATAATATTCAAGCTATGAGACCTATAAACTAAATCAATCAAAACAGAACCTGACAGCAAACGGACCAGTAGAAGCATGCCAATTAAATTTGCATAAAATCAAATATAAACAGATTCGAAACTCAATACCACCCTGTTTAAAATAAGCAATTTTTTATCTGAATACGGTGTCGCCATCTATTAGCTCAATCCATTTTGATACAATGGTAATTTCATAGGGTTATATCACTTAGTAGTTCTTTATACAATGACGGTAGCCTCTCCGGCTAATATGAAACTTACCAGCTGCGCTTTGTCAACTTTTACTTTCATAACCAACCCCCAATTCAACTGAGATGTGGACAAATTACACTTTATCTGCTAAGTGCAGAAACCAAAATTTCAGGAAAGCTAAATGTTGTCCTTTTTTAGCTGAAAATAATCTGACCTGAAACCTGCATCAATTTGGATAAAATTGTCTTTACTTTGTCATCAATAATATAATAATTTTTGGTCAATTATACAAGATCTTTCATTGGGAAAGGGAAATATTTTAACCCTACATAGAGGTCACCCATATGGTTACAAAAAACCCATATAGTATGGTTCTTGCGACCTTTATAACCAAGTTTTTTGAATTTGGTCCATTTCTTCCTTGTTCCATAACTTTTGAATCACTCAGCATATTTTTTTATTAAAATTTGACCCACCCTAAAACAATACCCTATACATCAAATTTTAAAAAATTGAATTTCAAATTTGGAAAGAGCATAAAAAATTGAATACATTCATCAACTTTTTATTTTCCTCGTGCCGTTTTACTACCAAAATTTTAACGTTAAAATGTACATTATGAGAATTTTAATTTATTCAAAATGTAGTTAAATGTAGTTTTAATTATTTTTTCTCCATTAAAATTATTTTTACTCAACTTCCTGAAACACCAGTAAAAAGCCAGTAAAAAACCAGTAAAAATTACAATTACAGATCCGAAGTTAAGAAAATTTAAATAATTCATATTCATTTAATAATGATTAATTATTTAATTTTTACATTTTTACATAAAAAAATTGAGTGTGTCTGTCAGGGCGTCAGTTGCAATTTCTGTTTAGCACTGGTTTCAAAACCAACTGGCCAGTCAATCTTTAATTAATTTTAATAAAGTTTATTTTGTGTTAATTTAATTTTAAGTTCTATCCTTACAATATTTTACAGTTCACATTTTATTTAAATAATACAAATTTCCTTAAATACATTAATAAGAAGTAAGTCCTAGAGTAGGTTTTTCTAGCTCATGTTTTTTGCTTGTTTTTTTTTGTATTAATTTTCTGTTTTTTTAATATTTATTTATTTTTCTTATATGATTTTTTATTTTTGTACATATTTTAATTCTTTTCATCAGACCTTTAAATTTAAAGAATGCTTGTTTCTAGTTGACCAATCTTCTTTTCAAATCCTTCTGTGGATACTCTTGTTTCTGGTTTTTGGCAAACGTCCGGAGCCAGGCATTCAAGGGCTTGTTTTATTTCTTTGTAGCCTCGTACTAAGCTCTTGAGAGCATCAGCTCTTGCACTTAGTGATTTTGGCAAGGTGATTTTTGGTTCTTTCTCTTGTTTTCCATCGTTGCTCTATTTTATTTAAAAAAAAAATATCGATATTTCGATATTTATTGAATTAAAAAAAGAACAATATTTTAAGAAGGTAAAAGTAAGTTCCAAATGTTCGAGGTATCACTGGTACGACATATTTGCACTTTTTATTGAAATAGTAATCTGTCATCTTATCTTTTATACTTTTTGCTAGTGCTTTTGCACACAGAACACAAAAGCTTCTGCAGTTTTGCACACCATAATCCCTACATACATAAACAAAAATATTCCAAATACAAAACAGAAAACAGCTGATTGTAAAATAACGTAAAGTAAACAACTATAGATAAAAATGGCCGTGGTTCAGGGTAAACAAGTCAAACCGTTTACGCCGGGCTGCAATTTTTTTCAGATTATTTAACCCATTTCAATTTAAAATATCGACTTCGATACTGCGTATTTGATATCAATATATCGAGATATCGACAAAAAAAATATCCGCTCGATATATCGATATTAGTTAACCAAAAATATCGATATTTTTAATACATCCTTAGTGAGTGCGTGCGGTTCGCGATTTTACGTTTCCGTGTTCAGTTTAAACCGACGCGGTCTTGAAATAAACACGGGAAAGTATTGCAATATTTATTGGCAAACCCGTGTTGATTTCGAGGCGCCAGGCATTGAACAACGCATGGATTTGTTTGGAAATGAATGAAGGTACATGTTCACGTTTCCGTTTTCATTTCAAAGAGCATTTTGGTACTGAATATGGAGACGTTACACAAAAAGGACAACACATTCGTAAATGGCCTAATTTTTTCTTTATAAAGGTACTCATCACAAAAAGGATCGCATAACTTACGTTTAGAGCAATGGTACAAAATTATGTTAAATATTCTAGTAATATAAAAGTGATTTAACTAAACTAATTTTTATTTGGATATTTATTTCAATATAAAATAATGACGAAAAAATTGGTAAGTAGTAGGTATAGTCTATACGTATAGGTATAGAAAACATGTTTTAATAGTTTAATACATCTTTCGTAGTAGAAAATTAGTAGTAAGTACCTAACATTATTAGATTATGCGATACTTTTTGTGACTCGTGTAGATTATTTTTTATTTGTTTTATTATGGAGCACTGTTGACAAACAAAACGTAAATAAAACAATTTTAATCAGTTGTTGTTACAATCGATCACTAACATTTCGTCCTTAAGATCAACACGGATTTGGATGTGAGCAAATATGGCTTGTTTCCAAACAAATTCGTGCGTGGTTCATTGTCTGGCGCCTCGATATCAACACGGGTTTGCCTATAAGTATTGCATTACTTTCCCGTGTTTATTTCAAGACCGGGTCGGTTTGAACTGAACACGGAAACGTAAAGTCGCGTCCGGTTCACCCTGCTGCGCGCCCTGACTACACGAGGCATACTGCTTTCTCTTCAATCACTGCTCCACTAGATTAAACGTTTTAATCTGAAGGCGTATTTTGTTGTATTTTTTACATTTTCAACAAGGGAAAATCACTAAACAACAAGTTGAAGTTACTCGTTTTAATTTTAGTATTTGAAATCCCGGTTGGTCAAAATCTACTTTTTTTTCTCTTCCTAGCGCTGGCGCTCCCTAACAACTGGCGCCCCTGGGCATCTGCCCGTTTATAAAAGCGAGCCTGCCTCTTGGTGGTGTGGAAATGAATACCATATGGAAATCTTTAATGTAAAAGTGTAAAATTTAAAAATTAAATGAATATAATCATTTAAATTTTCTTAAATACGGATCTATAATTAGAATTTCAAAGTCAATAAGTTTATTTCAAGAATTTTCATGGAAAATTGAAATTAATTTTTATGAAGAAAAAAAAAATTATAACTTCTTCAACTACATTTTGCATATAAACTAAAATTATCATAATGTACATTTTAACGTTAAGATTTTGGTAGTAAAGGCATGAGGAAAAATAAAAAATTGATGAATGTATTTTTGGTTTTTCCAAATTTGATATTCAATTTTTGTTTTAGGGTGGGTCAAATTTTAATAATTTTGGTTAAGCTGGGCCTAGATTTTGAAATGTTTTGATGTGTCGATAAATTGTTCTATAGGTATAGATTATCTATGCCAAATATTAAAAAAATATACTGAGTAATTCAAAAGTTATGGAGCACGGAAGACATGAGCCAAATTCAAGAAAACACCCTGTAACTCAGTTATAAAGGTCGCAACACCCATACTATATAGGTTTTTGTGATTCCCTGGGTGACCTCTATATAGGATTAAAATATTTACCTTTCCCAATGAAACACCCTGCATAGGAAGTATTAGTTAGATGATATTAAAAATGTATTTAAATAGATCGAAATTAAAAATAAAAAAATTAAAAATAACTAGAAAATGAAAAATATATATTTACAGGCTGTTCCTCTTCTAGTTTATTCATTTTAAAACACTCAAACCAAAGCAAATCACGTCCAACTATTTAAAAAAATTGTAAGTAACCTGGCTCAACATAAAATTCTATTTTCATCAAACAGATAAGGCTCTGATAAGGTACGTATTTACATTTGAAGGTTGGACATACAAATTAAATACCTACTAAAAAAAATGTAATAAAAAGTACCTATATGAAAATAATTAGTCTGTAATAATTTATTTTTTATGTTTACCTTTTAAATGTATACAGGGCAATAAACATAAGTACTACTTACCGTACAATTTGATTAATAATTATTGCAAAAGTCTGTTTAATAAAAAAATAATTTTTTAATCCATGGAAATTTTGTTTAATGAAATATGGGCAGAAATTAATAATTTCAGTTAATTATCCTCCTATTAAAACTAAAAAATACATACAGATACGGAAAGTTGACCACCGTAAGAAAACAAAAACGCAATAATGAACTGACGAATATAAAATCTTTATCAATAGGTAATTAAGTGGTTATCGAAAACTTCGTGGGCGAAGATCGGAGGAGATTTAATGCAATAATTAGGTCTTTTCCTTCGCATCGAAAGTGTAGCACTGAACTACGCCACTTCTGAAAATATCATTCCATCCATACAATTTGTATAAATGGAACGATATGTACTACATTGCTACAGTGCTACATTTTCGATGCAAAGGAAAAGACCTATAGATGCAATTATGTTCTATGCGTACACTCTCTTATTTCTCCCAAATAACGCCGCATCAATACTTCCACTATTCAAATATTTCCACGTCTGAATTTGGATTTCCTAAAGGAGTACAGTTTTAAAACGTATCAGATCTATATGTCCTCTTCTTATATCTAAGATACATTTTTAGGAGGTAATATTAATGCAGAGGAGCATGATCAGGCCTTAGAGATTGATTCAAATACGAACAAAGCCAGGTTTTTAGCATTTCAGAATTGTGTCCAGGTTTGGAAGTATCGCTTGTTATATCTACCGTCTGTTAGAAGTATTTTTTCTATTGGTTATTATTGTTTTAAATTAAACACCATATTTTTACTATGATTTATTGAACGGAACAAAAACGTTAACCCACTTGGTTACGTCATGATTGTATCTCTCTCAAGGGCTAGATCTCGAATGAATCTACGATCGATACGGATCGTTTACAAAAGGTCGAGTTGGACGGTACCAAAATAAAATAACAGTTATATGGGCATTGGACCATTCGGTTACGCAACATCGCTAGGCACTAACTATGAATTGCTTTTAATCATGAACATGAGTTAGATAATGAAGACAACTTCGAGTTTATTTTGGATCATTACTACAACTGGAATTAGAACTGTGGGACCATTTACTCATGTTTAGGACTGTTGTTTGGTATTTAAGATACGCTAGACACCAGTAAAATGTGAAATACCTCTCTATATTGATGCCAGAACATGTCCTGGATGCTACAAACGTACAATATTTAAATATTCATAGTTTTTCTGATAACTGTTTTTATTTTGTTGTTACGTCTTACTCAAAAACTGATTACTTTCTCATATCTTGTGTAATTACTCGTTCTGGATGGCTTTTCAACGAGAGTGAACATTCTTGATTATAAAATGTCTTCTAAGGACCATAGAAGCAGACATCGAGCAGCTGCTTACGATGGGTGCAGTACGAAGGGAAGCACACATAATTATTCTATTGTTTTTGGCAAATGTCAATGCTTTCAGTAATTTATGGCTAGTGTATCTGTAAGGGGTTTTCTCGCCACAGAGAAAACGATTCCTTACGAATGACGCTGGTTACGGGCGGTTCTCGAGCGCCAGATTTTTGGTGATGGTTTACTCCACGAACTTTCGAAATGGCGTCGAAAGTACTCGGGTAGCTACAGATGAAGATGAAAAATTCCAGGGGCCAAAGGTCACTTAGACACAGGTAATACGGCCAGTTAACATTGACATATATATTGTTTTAAAATATTTACAAACGAAAAGGAATAAATTAATGTATTTCAAATGTTGTTCCCCAAAATATATTTTGTGCGTCGGTTCGGCGTGACTCGGTGGTCCAGGATGGCGTGGCGAAAACGTGACAAGAGCTTTGGTTATGTTTACGGTAATGGAAGTCCCTCGAAGTCAATACCTTCGTGGGAGAGATCCACGGGAAAGGAAAACCTACAAAGTCAATACCTTTGCAGGCAGGAGTCGGGACGTCGGGAAGCCCACAGAGTCAATACCTCTGCAGGAGCAGGAGAGGAGAGTCTTACTAAGTCAGTACCTTAGTTCGACTGACGAGAATTAAATTCGGAGCTCTTTATATACATGTCTCTGCTTGGCAAAAACAGGCTACATGCTGAACCATAAGCGTATCTAAAACGGTATTACTGGGGAACATCGTTACAATCCATCCAGAAGTGATAAAACTTTCCGTTGTAAAAGATAAGACAAGAGAGGATGATATCACAAATTATTGACCAACAGAAGTTACTGTATGGTCACTGACAATTTCACCAAATTAAACCGAAATGCAAAATCATTATGGATTGGTGTGGAGTCGTTTATGATTATGATATTGATGTTAATATCAATTTTCGGTTTTACTTTGTCTGGAACATGTCCTTCTATGCCCCCAATAGCTTTTTAAAAGAGGTGTTTGATTTAAAAGTGACATTTTTCCTGCAACAGTTCTCTTATCAGTCCAATTTTACAAATTAGCTCAATAGGCTTGAGCTCACAATGACACGGAGTACCTCCACATTGTAAATTCATGCCACTTCATTAAAATAACACTTCTGGGGGTGTTGGATTTTGAAGGTTGGGAACCTCTGTTCTAAATGGTCACGTAAATGGTCAGACGTATCGATATTTGTAGGGTTTACACAAAGACATTACAACTAAGAGACCAAATTGTTTACATTTTTATGTGGCAAATCATTATTCCCACCAGATTCTCGTTTATTGCGTCTTTGCCGATTTTATCAGTCTGTCAAAATTATTTGGAAAAATTACTTTCGAAAAATAAAATTTGATGTGTCCTGTAACTATAATTTTATATTATATAAATAAAAATACGTTTTTAATCAAATTATTTTTTGAAGTTTTAATATAAGCTAAATTTTTTATTAAAAAATCAATATTAATCTAAACAAAATATTAGGGTTACGAAGAACTCCGTAAATACAATTTTTATGAATGAAATGTAGTACCGTAACCAGCCGCAACGTTGCCAATCAGGTTTAACAGCTATTTTGTATTTCTGACAGTATCTGACAGTTTCTGTGTGACTTATTGATTTATTCATTTATAAAATACTATTTTTGTGAACTTTTGTGAGAAATATAAAGAATTATGGTACATGCATGTGTAGTGTTCAAAAAGGTAGATCATTTAAGTCGAAATGTATGGTTTCATCGGTAAGTATTTTTAGGTTAAGATATGTTGTTTTCATTTGAACCAGTGGAGTAGGGCTTGTACAAGATTTGATACAATTTCTTATAGAATTTAAATTATATAGGATCACATAGTAAATTGTTTGAAAAATGATTATCCAAACTAATGTTTCAGACAATTTACTGCAGGTTTGATAATATACAATTTAAATTGTACAAGAAATTGTATCAAAAACTTGTGTAGTCTAAAACAGTCTTAAAAAAGTTTTTAAAGTGATATTCCTTTTATAAATTAGTAAATTTTTTTTATACCAATAAATAATTATTGAATAATGGCAAAGAAAATTTAACGTAAAATGTAGAATACCTTAAAAATGATTTACCTATTGAGCATCTATACATATTTTTTATTACTCTATTTAGGTTTCCGCAAGATCCTGAGAAAAGAAAACTCTAATAGGAATCCTTGAAAATCAGCCCCTTCGTAAAAACCCAGAGTTGTGTTTAGAACACTGTTTTCCTGAAAATGTTTTGGTACGTGCAAATGGTACTAGATATATTAGAAAAGATGCAAACTCCAGACGGTGTGAGGGCTTTCTATTTTTGGATGACTTATCCAACAGGTAAAAATACAAAATATTAATTTTTTGTTTACCTCTAAACATTATTTATTACCTATATGTATGTATTTCTAATGTATGGGTTTTTAGTTCTGATTCAACTGTTTTTTGAACACCACCTGCTGCAAAAAGAAACGTTGCAGTAAGTTATAACATAGCATAAAAAAATTAAATGAAATTTTAGTTAATAAAATTAAAGTATTTTATATATTTAATACATTATTTTAAAAATATTTACAGTTTTTTTACGATATTTTTTGCCATACCATGTTTTTTTGTAATTATTAATTAAAAAATTATATATTTTTAGGATAGTGTTTTATTTAGATACCCCTACCGACTTAATGTTAATTTAAAATTTTAAATAATTTTGGTTAACATCATACCAGGCAAATATATAGTAAATGCCAATAAACTATAAACCAATAAATATTAAAAATCGAAAGGTAACTTGAATTCGCTTGTATTTGAATTTACTGCTTGTACTTGAATTTACCTACATGAAAAATCAGCAAGTATCATGCAAAACTATTATTATATACTCTGATAGCCAAGCAGCTCTAAAGGCAATTCTCTCACCAGAAATCAAATCACGACTGGTGAAAGACTGTCTAAAAGACATGACAGAGCTAAGTAGTTAAAATAAGGTTACCTTAGCCTGGGTTTCAGGCCATGAGGGATATCAGGGCAACGAAAAGGCCGACAAATTAGCCCGAGGAGGCTCAGATAAGGCCATGACAGGCCCCGGACCCTTCTGTGGAGTTGCTAAGGCATTGTGCAAGGCATCCATTAAACAATGGATGTAAACAGAGTCTCAGGAATGGTGGTACAACTATCCAAGACTGAGACAGGCCAAACAGTTCATCAAGGAACCATCGGCCAAGTTCACGAAAGACCTACTGGATCAAAAGCGTCAAATCGTTGGGATAACAGTAGGCCTTCTTACTGGACACTGTCGCCTCAAAAGGCACATGAGTGTCATAAATCCAGCAGAAGAAGCAACTTTGTGCAGGTTCTGTGAAGAAGAAGAGGAAACAATATTCCACGTCCTGTGCCAATGTGAATGAATGGCTGGAACAAGGTTTCTAACATTGGGCGAAGAAAAGCCAATTACATGCAACTACATGCGGGAGCCACTGTCAGAACTACTAAGGCTAATAAAAAAGACCAGGCTAGACGACATACTCTAAAACAAACAGGAGTCCCACAATAGATCTGAAAAGGTCGCGGTGGACAAGGACAAATAACGTCCAACTCATAATCTAATCTACCTACATGAAAAAATCATCATAATTATATTACTAAAAAAATATACCTACATATTTACGTATTTTTTTAACATACTACTCTGACAATACTGGTAAGTTTAAAACTCTACGCCACTGGCGAGCATATTATGGACACTGTTTACAACGTTGCCAGCCGGTCATAAGAGATCTGTCTTTCTCTCTTCCACTCACTAACAATTTTAAAACAATAACAGTCCGCAATTGTATGGGATTTATGAATGAAACATTTTGTCTATATGTTGTAATGTCTTTGGGTTTACAGATTAAATTTTCTTAATCCAGGACTGCCGCGGTAAAGCTATTGCATAACATTTTTGATCAACTTATGCAATTATAATTATTTATTTATTTTATTTATGCAGTATTTTTTTTTTATATTAATTCAAGTTTTTTCTTTGATATTAATTCAAATTACACTTTTTGAGCGTGGTGACTAATAAGAAAACAATTTTTTTTCTTTTATTGAATAAATCAGAAGTTAATATTGTTTAAAATATTTTTATTATCTTACAATACATGTAGCTTATTCAGGAATTTTTATCATTGAAACTATAGGTTTATGGTAACTGAAATAAGAAACATAAGTTTGAGACTTGATATCCTCTAAATATTTGGAAAATACCGCGTCAATGGTGGTCCCATATTTTGTTGTGGATTCTTGTGGATCATTATTCATTTTCAAATTCAATTTTTCCGAAATTGTGTCTAAAAGAGATAGAATCAGTTATGAGCAGTTAGCAGCTAGTCTACACGCATACGTCTAGTCGCACGCACACAAACACCGTGCCGAATTCTGCCGAACTGCAACGATGTTAGACGATACACGGCTTTCAACGCCGCACCGCTGTGCCGGTCGGAGTGGGGGGTGTTAGGTTTATTTTCGTTACGGAATTTCTTTTTCGATATTTAGAATTTTTGGTTTTTAGATTTTTCGGTTTTTAGATTTTTCGGTTTTTAGATTTTTCGATTTTTCGATTTTTCGATTTTTCGATTTTTCGATTTTTCGATTTTTCGATTTTTCGATTTTTCGATTTTTCGATTTTTTGATTTTTCCATTTTTCGATTTTTCGATTTCGTTACGGAATTTCTTGATTCGGTCGCCGCGCTCAAAGCCCGCGATAAAAGCTAT
Source organism: Psylliodes chrysocephalus (assembly GCA_927349885.1). NCBI lineage: Eukaryota > Metazoa > Arthropoda > Insecta > Coleoptera > Chrysomelidae > Psylliodes > Psylliodes chrysocephalus. The sequence goes on along the minus strand of OV651815.1, from coordinate 41,043,637 downwards.
GCAATAGCTTAAAAAATCCGGACGTTATAAAATTTCTTCTAAAAAAGTAAGAAATGTAATATTTTTCACATTATTTACTTAATGACATATTAGGGTTTAATTAATTCCATATTACTAATGAAACAAAAAAATCATAAACAACAAAGGTTAAACAAAAAAAAGGAACAGAACACCCTTACAAGTACTTTTACATTACACTGTATTTTATTTAATAGCTTTAAATTTTGTGGTAAAGCATAAAATTGTAAAACTGAACAGCCATATATCTTTTAATTATAAGTAGTCATCTGTATCTGTAACGTGTGGAGGGTGGGTTACCCCCACGGCACTTAGACCTCATTAGGCCCATTGTGCATCCTCCTAAGATGATAGGCACCTTCTAGCTCGTGAGCCAGCCTAGAGATTTAATGTAGTTGACAACGTCGCCAAGAGGTGCTCCTATTATATCGACCGGTGTTAGCCGATACTCGCCGAACACAAATCTTCTAATAAATGAGAGCGTCGGGCAATCGTAAAGGATATGCTCGATGGTCTCATCTTCTTGTTCGCATCCTCTGCAGAGTGCGGATTCTGACAGCCCCATGATAAGTAATCATAAGTATTCCTTTTGCAGAGGCCAAAAGCAGTCTATTATTTCATTCATTTGGGCTTCAATAAGTGAAAGTATTATTTTCACATTGGCATTGTGGGAAGGGATTGCAAAAATAAAATCAGCTGCTTCTTTAATCGCTTGGGGGGGGGGGGGGTTACAATACAGTGTATATTTAAGAGAGACTTTACACTACAGCATTTATCGAAGAATTTTTAATGACAGCAGTTTTCTGATCTAGTTGATCTGTCAGTGTTTTTTTGTTGTTGTAAAAGACAACTACTTTAAAATCCGGACGTCTGGTAACCCTAGTTATTGGGCTATGAAAAATTTAGATTCAATGCAGGAGTGTCTTACTCAATACCTGGAGAACTTGAATATATTGGCAGGTTTAATATATAATATGGGGATCAAACTTTTTAATGAAACTTTCAGAGCTTCTTGATATTTAGAATTTCTGCAAAATGTCTTGCTACCCGAACTGAATCGATTATTCCTAAACAGAAATGATTTGTGACTACAGCAAGATGGTACGCCTCCGCAGTATGCTAACTTGGTAAGAAACTACTTGGACAAAGTCTTTCTAGACAGATGGATTGCACGAAGAGGATCAATTAAATGGCCACCTTGCTCGCCAAATTGAACTCATCTTGATTTATTTTTTATAAGATTTTTTTAGACTAAATATTTATATTTTACTCTCATTGGAGTGGTAACAACATAATGAAGGTGATTTGAAAAGAGACATCATCCAATGTCAATCATCTTTTCGATACCATGACTAGGGTTGTTAGAGATTAATCCTCGTTTTATCAGGCCTGTGTGCCACTATCATAATAATTTATTTGTGAAGTTTGGAGGCATATTTAATTCCGCTATACAGTATGTTAACCCATAAATCCTTTGAAATAAAAATGGGACGCTTAATTATATTTGAACGTAAAGAAATAGAAAGAGGCTTTCGTGAATCGGTTGGCTACCTGCCTGCCGTGATTGGACAGATGGATACACTTCCGCCACTAGTGGACTGACACGCATTATTCTACGTCTGTCTAATCAACAGCATCGCTTATTCTACACCGTTCTTCGGGCGCCATTGTAGGAAAGTATTGTATATTAATTTCGTTGGCTTGTAGTTTATTGTGATGCGATTCTCAGGAATCGCTTTATTTCATCTATGATTAAAGAAACTTCCAGGTCATGATACTTTATACAGTAGCCTTTGAATTGTTTTTGTATTAGATGGATTGCTACATACCCACAGTAGTATTACATAAGTCTAAAGTTGCTTGTGTGGATTTGGTTTAATTAATTTTTATTTTTCATTTCTCAAACCACACTTTTAATATTGGAGTATATACTAAGAATAATATAGGCCTCAGAACACTTCCTTGTAGTAGGTACTCCAGATTTTATTAATTGGCTGCTTGAAAGTGCAGAATTATGTTTAGTATGAAAGTACCTTTCAGCAAGATTTGATTTTAGCAGCAAATAATGGGAACTTGGAAAATAATATTTAATTTTGTCTGCAGTAAACCAATATACATGCCATTTATATTTAAAAAATCTACGAATAAATGGAATATATTACAGTACGGTTTAGACGAAAAAAATTTTAATGAATAAATTTTATTATTTATAAATAAATGAATTACAGTTATTATTTCGTATTCTTTATTTGAATTATTTGAAATAATAATTCTGAGAGGCGTATCGGATAAATACATATTTATACTTGAACTTGAACTGAAAACCAGATGAGGTCACAGCTATCAAAATATGTTTTTGAATTTACGTTGATAATTATAATGATTCTACTTGGCTTTAGGACGGTGGGGCTGAAGTGTGTTAAGCAGACAGGAAATTTAAATGGAAATTTACAAGGTCAGTTTTCATTCAAAATATTAATTATGTTAACGGTAACCAAAGCGTGACTAGGAAGTGAGGTTAGATGGCCGACTACCGGAATTCGATGCATTTCCTTTTAAATTATTATAATTTCACCTGCACTAATACAGGGTAAATACATTTTTTAGCGGAAATGTAGGAAATTTTAAGTAATTTTGTGAAACTGGGAACCACAGTCAACAATTTTAATTTATTTTGTCAAAAATTGTAAGGAGACGTTTATGTTTTGAAGCGTTTATTATAGGACATTTGCGATTTTGTACTTCTTTTTACTATTTTTAGATCAAGCGAATCCAAGGAGGTGGACAATGGTAAAACAGTAACAATTGTTATAAGTAACAATTTTATGACAATATATTCTACGTTCTTAGTGTTTTTATTTTCGATTTTTTGATATTTCGATTTTTCGATTTTTCTATCTAGAAAATATCGTTATGAAAAGTATCGCCCATCTTTAGTTATCTACCGGAGTGTGCCAGAATTAAAAAAGCGTGAATAATCATAATTCACTCTAGTGATATATGGGTACCATATATGATTTTAGTTAGGCGGTAGACTATTGATTAGAGGTAGAATACCTCAGGGGTGGTCCCATATAAATTTGATTAAGATGTGGTGATGGCATTTGCATGTTTTTGAAGTCGGGTTTTTTAAATTTTTAATTTCTAATACTTGTACCATATTAACAACTGACTGCTATATAAAGGGCATATACCAATAAAAGACACACGACCAGACAGGCGATTCAGAACTGCATTTATTAGACCAGTAGCACCGTTAGAATTTTTCCGTCGACCATCCCTGATAGCAATTATACATCAGCATATTCTTAGGATATGCATATACGTATACTCAGGATATACTTTATTTACATTTAGAACATTCTCATAATATACTATGTATTATGTTACAGGACATCGTTTATACGTGCTATGCAAATGCTGAAAATGTACTCAAGTATGTGTACTGTAAGCAAAAAGTATTTACTTTTATTTCATAGTTCATTCTAAGTATTTAAGTTCAGCATATACTATGCATATACTAGCCACCTTATACGTGATATTTCATTAATATTGAACACTGTATTTCCAAAAATTCATACTTATTATTCTTATTTTTATTACAAATTCTTTCTTTGGTCCTAACCAATCAATATTTTATTGTATAGATGGCTTTAGTTTTATTATTAACCGACTTCAAAAAAGGAGGAGGTTCTCAATTCGTCGCGATATTTTTTTTTTATGTATGTTCAGCGATAATTTTTTAACACGGTGTCCGATTTCAATAATTCTATTTTTGTTAGAAAGGGGCTACTTCAGGGGTGGTCCCATATAAATTTGGTCAAAATCAAAAAATTGGGTCCATGAGAAAATCATCAACCTCTTCATTTTTTATGTATGTTTAGCGATAATGCTTTACCACCTTGTCCGATTTATATGATTCTTTTTTTGTTAGTAAGGGGGTATCTCAGGGGTGGTCCCATATAAATTTGGTTAAGATGTGGCGATGGCATCTACACGATTTTGTAGTCGGATTTTTTTAATTTTTAATTTCTAATACTTGTGTAAGAGCCAACATGTGGTTTATGCACGACGAGGGTCCAGCTCATTTTAGCGTAAAAAATGAATCTTCTTACCTTGGTATCGAGGTATTTTGTTGTGTTTTTTATTTTAATTATAAAGTTGTCATTTATTTGTATGTTGAAAGAAGGCCTTTGTAAATTACATTGCCTCTATGGATCTACTTTAATACAAAAATAGTTTTGTGACTATAAATTGCTATAACCTATCGTGGCAAAACTATTAATAATTTAAACATAATAAGTAGTATTATTATAACATCAAGTAATTTTTTAAAATAAAGTACAGGGTATTTTGACCACTACTTATTTTCATAATTCTTGTGAACTCAAAAAAAGTTTCAAGTAAAAGCTTTTTTGTTTTATCTCAACTTTTTCACCCACAGTATAACCCATTACAAGTAATCAATTGACAACTTTTAATAAACAAACAACTAAATAATTAAACTATTATATATTTGTAATCAGGAAATGCAAATCTACTTAAAATGACAAAAATATATAGGGTGTCCCATTAAAAAAATTAAATTATATTTTGTTGGAGTCGTCCTGTATATACAATTCAGCCTGTTATTACATTTTTAGTCGGTACAGATAGAACAACATAGCTTTTACTTAAAACTTTTTTTGTGTTTGCAATAATAATGAAAATAAATAGCGGTCAAATTATAATGAAAAACCCTGTACATGATCTCAAAATAGAAATAATTTATAATAAATGCGGGTAAAACGAGGGGTAAAATAACAATAAATTAAGGGAAATACTTAAAAAAGGGCAGGTTTAAAGAGTATTATCACAAGAAAGTATATCCGTTCTGTTTATTTATCAAGTATTGTTTGAGGTTACTTTTGAATACATTTATTGTTTTTTTTTAATTTCTGTAGGCAGTCTATTAAATTTTTTAAACCTTTAATAAAAATTGTATTTTGCGAACTTTTATTGATGGCTTGCCATACATGAAAGTCAGATTGGCTTTTTGTATTTTAGTTGTGATATTTCGAATTACCTATATTGAATTTTTTCTAATAGATCTGATGCGATGGTACTATGTCATTTTCATTTTATATATAAATATCAGTCATGTACTGAACATAATTCTGAACTGAAAGCCGATTTATTTCTTTTAACATAGTTGCAATACTCATCCTTCTGTCCTTTATTAATATTATATAAACAGGCGAAGTAAGGAACCCAAATATTTTACATGAGCAGGCTTAAGAGGTAAAGGGGCCAATTATTATTGGATAAATTGCTCAAACAAGTTTGTAAACCATAATCAAAAGACGATATAGAATGGTTTTAAAAAACAAAGCTTATGGAAATCATCACATGGTTTAACCTAATTAATGCCAATGCTTCACAAACCAAAAAATTCAACGTCCTAATACTACTATCGGCTTTCGGTCTTTCGTTCAAAGTTAAATCATTTCTCGTTTTTGTTACGCTACGAGTTTAGCCTTGTGGGCCTCAGTCTCGATAAGGTGGGAATCACTATTTTAGCGTCTCTCCAATTTTATAGAGTTTTAATGTTATTTTTTTTTTGACCCCAATTGTCTCATCGTAAATGTTTTTTATAGGATACTAAACGTTTAGAACAGTGGCAGCATATATATCGTTCCTAGTGCCGATAAAGCACTTTCTAGAAATGATGCTGTTCTATACTTTTTAGAAGATATTATCAAATATTATGAGACTATTTTTACTGATGGTACTGTTAGCAAAATAAATAGGGGAAAGCTGAAATTAAAGGATGAGGTAATACCATGTACATTCCCCTTTATACTTGTATTACAACAATAAAAAATCTGTTAACTGTGTTTTATTTTACTCTTAAAACTATAATTGGTTCAATTCAAAAAAAATTTGCCACAAAATTGTACTTATTAAATTTCAGCAATTAAGAAACCTTTTCGAATTTGGTCATACATACCTAATTTGTATTTTATATAGATAAAATGAAATAATTTATCAATTAAAATATGCAAGACTTATTTAGAAATAAATACAACAGTATGTTCTGTGCTTTATTTAGCTGTAAACAAGTTTATTTTTATTATTTTGACAAAATTATGTATAATTCCCATAAGAAGCCATGTATTTTGAACAACGTATGCAGTACCAGCGCCCATGCGGTTAATTATAGAAGCTCAATTAGCATGCGTTTTTTGGGACCGTATTTTGAGTATGCCGATTCGTATCCTTATCTCTAGTCTTCATAGACTTAATAGTAATCGTAAAAATATAGCCGTCTTCTTTTCTCTAGTCTTCATAGACTTAATAGTAATCGTAAAAATATAGCGGTTAGTGAATTGACGTTTGAGTCACCATTTTCAGGTAACCGCGTCCCTAATTTAACAAGAATTTAACCGATTTTTCAGGAATGGACCAATTATTTCGATCAATATTTCGGTCAATAACGGACCATACCCTAAGTGTCAGTTCAAACTTCTACCCGAGAATACCGATCAAGGAGAAGCGACAGTAGCTGTCGGTGCCTTTGATATCGGATGTACCGTTTTCACAGCATGACTTTGATTGATACACAACTTAGCACGCTGAGAAAACATGCTTATTTTCTACACTGAGCGAAATAGTTTGGCAAACTATCTGAAATCATTGTAATAGTCCATGCGCAAATGTTGCAATGTGATTTAATTACATTGAAGTAGTTAGGGTTAATAGCAATGCTGAAATTTCGGCACCAAAATATAATTCATTATGTAATAATTATTTGTTATAAAAGTAAAAGACGTTTATTATTTAATAATTTATCTATAAAATTTGTTCAATATTTGGTTCATTTATTGTTAAAAATGTAATAAAGGCCCCATATTTAAATTAAATTACCTTTTCCTTAACTAAAAATAAGGTAAATAAAATTAAGGGTGCCAAAAAAAATTTAGGTAACAATTAAAAAGACATTAAGTTTGAGAGGTTTAACTAAATATTTGCAATGTGCATATATTTTCAAAGCTTTTAGGTTTAAAAAGTACTTACATATTTTTAGAATTTCTAGATTTATATATTAAAAGAACTTTCAAGTTTATCACTTATTTCTGTAGAAACAAGTTTTTTCTCGCCAAGTTAAACCAGATGTCATTTAAGGTTTATGTATTTAGAGTTAAATACCTGGCCTGGCTATCATCCAGACAATACAAATATGTCCATTGGACGCCCATTCGATATACAATTTTGGATGTCTAGACGTCCAAAAATAAGTTTTCTGGACTTCCGACATCCAATGGACCCAGTGAAGTATACAAATGGCACACTTTTGACCATTCAGAGGACATCCAATTCTGGAATATATTTGGACGTCGAATACTGGACATTCAGAAAACGTCCAGGATTATATTTCCATTGAGACCACATCCCCACTTTTTTACAGAACCGCAACTCATCACACACTATTTTATATTATTAATAATTTGTTTATTATTTTCGCAAACCTTTATACACCATTTATTTATTTTTTATTAAAAATCGCTTGACCTGAGCAGGCATCGAACTCACGACACAACTATTATCGTTTTACGCTTTCAATCGCTAGACTAGCTCGACCAAAGAACCACTTGAAAACTTTTTACTAGATACAGTTATAATTGAATAAGATTTCAAACTTCCGCTGATATAATGAAATGCAATAGATTCAATTTGTCAATTTTTAATGACGAGTTATATTAAAAAAAAGAAGTATATATAGATGGGTATTATCTGGTAGGCTTAATAAATAATGATCTAAGATGGACGTCCACTGGACTAAACTTAAAATTAAGTCCAAAAACAGACGTTCTCTGGGTATCGATATTCAGCTGTCAATTTAATTAGCATAAACGGACGTACACTGGATGCCCGGATATGGACGTCATGACCCTCGAATAGATCTAAAGTGGACGTCCATTGGACTATGTGTGCATAGACGAATTTTTAGAAATAGTACTTATTTAAGTATGCATCAATATTTTCAAAATCAACTTCAGTATGATTCATTCAATAAATGTAAATATGAATGGGTAAAACATCTTTATATTGACATAATTGTAACTTGCAATTTAGCCATAATAAAGGGATTTCGCCAACTTTGACCAATCCTAATTGAAACACGCGAATTTTTTATATTTTTTAAAATATAATTTCAAAATAAAATAAACAAAATCTGCAGTTCATTGTTTATTAAATTAATTTAAAATAATAAAAACATATATTTCACAAAATACAATACCTACATATGAAAAATAAAATGTCAAAAATGATTAAATCATTATACTTAATATTTATGCATGTGATAAAATTCTTAGTTTCCTAATAACTTTTTGGCACCTTTTATATCTGTATTAGAATAGAATAGAATAGTGTGTAAAGATCTTCATCTTATTACTACACAAAACAAACACCAAAAAATATCACTTAACATTGCTCACGTACTAAACACAACTTGGACTGACTTTGACAGATAACATAATTTTGAGTGATACACAACTTATTTTCGCACATGCGCGTTACAAAACGGTACACTGAAAACACCAAGCTGTCGCTTCTCCCTGATCGGTATTCTCGGCTTCTACTTTCGACGATCAAAGGAAGGAGGGGAGGGAGGGTGGGTGACTCGGTGTTTAAACTCTGGACAAGCGAATCCGAGGGTTCGCGGTTCGAATCCCTTCGGTGACTGGATTTTTTTTTATTTATTTAAAAATAATTCTGATAACAAGGTAGAATTCCCCAGTAATAAAGTCTCCAAGGAACACACATTGTTAAAATCAATCACAAAATGAGACACATCAGAATGACATTATAGGTTGTTGGTTATACCTGGGGTTGTACTCTTTACTATTAAAGTCTATATCCATACAATTATTGAGACGTGAAAAATTGCAAAAATGAACATTCTTAATTATTAGTATATATGGAAGTATCTTGGCAACAGATACTGTACGTCAGTATGTCAATCAGGACTTCAAGTGGTTATTCTCGCACTTATATAACTACTTTATTGACGTTGGAAAAAAGATTATGGAGATTACAGGACCACTAATCGAAAAATGCAATAAAACCATCAACCGCAAGCGATATACTGATAAAATTTATCTTTTCATAAACCGCGTGTTCGCGATAACTTGTATAAATGTAGGTTGGAATTTTGGTATCTATATCTATAATAAAAAAATCACAGATTTTGCAACACGCGCAAATATCCTTGAAAATACCGAACGCAACTCTCATGACTTTTGATATGATTACTCCTACATAATCATAATCAGTAATTTGATTGGTGCTTCGGTTTGGTAAAGATTACGCACCAGTCACCAGTGGCACATTTACAAATTTGGGAGGCTCAAATGAATAAACCGGTACGCTGGTAAAAATTTTTAAGTATTAAGTAATTTTATTATTAATTTCACATATTTTATCATTTTTACAAGTAATATTAACAAAGTGACTGTTCATATTCTGAAGTAAAATAACTAAAAAGTATTTTGACTAGGCTTTCGCGTGCGCTCAGCCCCCTGAGTCCCGGAGCCCCCTCCCCCCTACCTCTCCGTAAATATACCACTGGCCAGTAACGGTAATCTTTATAAATTACTTATTATTAATATTACCTCCTTATTTCTATTTCTTATCTTCATCTCTGGGCTTTCACTGATTTCCAAGAGCGAAGCAGAAGTACCACTACTAAAAACTACTTTTCTTGCGATTTCTATAAGAACGACAATATTCGGCGTTTAATTTACTCTTTTTAATTCTTTTCTAATCTTCTGAACTATTTGAGTTTAATAAGCTTATCATGCTGTTCTTGTGACTTCTGTAAGCACAACAACGTTTGGCGATTAAAATGCGCATTTTGGCTATTTTTTCATCTTCTAATTTAGAAGATGAGTTTTTTTCTTTTTAAAAACGAGTCATTTGCGGTTATAATAAGACCATTTTATGTATAATTTTTTGCACAGATTAAAAAGTCACGAATGCGGAAAATTTATATCTAAAATTATTTTAGGGAAACAAGTCTGAGCAAAACGGTAGGGGGCCGAAACGTCCAAGGGTGAAACGGCGGGGATTAAACAGTGTGTGCTAAACGCTGGGGGCCAAACGTAATGTAACCAATACATAGGTTACTTTTTGAGATATTTTAATTTAAAATATTTTAATTTCGATCTCTTTTTGTTTCGATCTTTTGTCACTTTTGTCATTCGAACTTTTGTAGTTTTAAACTTTTTCAATCGAACTTCTGTAGTTTTAAACTTTTGTCAATCGAACTTTTGTACTTTCGATAAATTTTTAAATCGAACTTTTGAAAATTCTAACTTTTATTTTTCAAATTTATTTCACCAACTCCTATGCCAATGAATTGACATTCGCTCTCTTCCACTAAGTATCACTATTATAGTTATTACAAAAAAGCGTAAGCGTGTTTTGTGGTTTTGGGTCGTTGAAATTAGAGTAAACAAAACGACACCAGAATCAAATGATTATAAAATAGAAAAAAAAAAATAGCTAGTAAATGTTTTCTGCGGTGAGCAAAAAAATCAGGTCAAAAGAATTACGGTATTATCTTGTTTTCATTTGAAAACGATACCAAAAATCCGAAGGGGCATGAACTGAGGAGATAAAGTACCCGCTAGTATTATATCACATTAAGAGTGCTCTAATTTCACACATGAACTCAGTAGAATACTAATTAAAAAACAAACTTAACTAATTTAACCTAACCTGTGCGACCTGGAGCCATCGTAGGTTGTTTCGTGGAAAATTATTCATAAAATGACAGAAACTAGAAACCTAATTAATTTACCTAACCTGTGCGGCCTGGAGCCATCGCGCGTTTCTTCACAAAAAAAATTATACATAAATGAAAAAAAAAATAAAAACTAATTTACTTATTTTGTAATATAATACTTTCGATCTTATACCATTTCAATCATATACAATTTTAGCAATAGTATTACTATATGGTTTCGATCATTTGTTTCAATTTCGATATTTTTTGGTTTCAAGCGTTTCTCATTTTCGACCTTCTGACTTTTGATCATTTTTCCGCTCACCTAGAATACGAGTATCTAATACAATTTTAATTGTTGTTGTCTTTTCTGGTCAAATGAACGAAAAATAATAATTACTATTTGTCATGAAGGCTTTTATTTTTCTTGAGGATTATACCTGCTCATACCTGCACAATATTCAGTTGGTACTAGTAAAAGTGACCATCGGTCCCTATTTAGGCAGCACAGTCCCGATTTTAAACCCCTAGTCCCGATTTAACATGTGTCCCGCTTTTGTCCGATTAGAACAATTTTACCTCGCTTTCGTCCGATTAAAAACGATTTTGTCCCGCTTTTAAGCCTTTATGGTGACTTTTTTGCTCTTCAATGAACCGTTACTACTGCAAAAAATAGAATTTATCAACGAAAAATTTCCAAATTTCAATGTTATCGTTTATTCCCGCTTTTTACTTTTTAAGATATGGTCACTTTATACTAGATATTAGGCTGGGCCGAAATAAGCATATTTTAAATAAATATAAAAATTAAGTTATCGAGTCGGTGGTGTAGCGCTCTCATGCGCTTATATTCATTTATAGGCAAGTTTGTGGTCGAATCCTAAACCAGACCATGTGGATTTTTAATTAAATTGCATGGTTCGTTATAGGATTTTATGTATTAATAGAAATTCAATTTCTGCTGATTATAAAATCGCCATGCCTTACCGTCTCGGCTTTTTTTTCTAATCTAAAAAGTATTTGTAAAAAATATGAGTTTCCTCCGGGATCTATATACAATATGGACGAAAGTGGGAGCTCTACTGTTCTAAGCAAGGTACCAAAGGTTGTCAGTACTAAAGGAAAAAAAAATGGTGGCAAAGATATCATCTGCTGAGCGCGGAGAAACAATGACTATTGTATATGTCATGAGTGCGGCAGGAAATTTTGTTCCACCTGCTTTGATATTCCCTCGTAAGCGAATGAAGACTGAACTTATGGATGGAACCCCACCCCAGTCTATAGGAATGATTTCAGATTCCGGATACATGAACACCTCCTTTTTTATATACTGGTTGAAACATTTCGAAGCCCATGTGAGAGCTGATGCTGATCACCCTGTGTTGTTGATTATGGACAACCATTCCTCCCACAGATCACTGGAGGCTATTTTATTCTGTAGAGAAAATAATATACATTTACTCGCAATCGCTCCGCATAGTAGTCATCGAATACAACCACTCGATCGATGTTATTTTAAAGCATTGAAAACGTTTTACGCAACTGAATGTGATCGTTGGTTAACCAACAATCTCGGAAGAAATATAACCCACTTCCAAATTGCGAGAATATTGGGGCGAGCTTATGAACGTTGTTCTACCATGGATAGGGGTATCAAAGGTTTCGAATCCTGCGGAATTTATCCGATAAATGAGAATGTGTTCACTGATGAAGATTTTCTTCCTTTCAGTGTCACCGAGAGAAATGTCCAGAATCCGCAAATAAATAATAGCGAATCGGAGTCAGATTCTGAAACATCTGTACCGCTATCCGTGTTACGCAACAATCTGAAAAAAAAATCAACCCCTCAAAAGCAGTTAATAAGGAGTAGTCCAGTTGCAAGTACCTCAAGAGCAGCCGTAGAAAGTCCAATGGATGCGCTTTATTTCTCACCTCCTGCGTCTACAGTCCGCCAAAAAACAATCCAGTTTCTCCGGAAGAAATTATTCCGCTACCTAGAAGATCTGAAGATCAGAAAAGGAGAAAACAGGGCCAAAAATCTGAGATTCTATCCAGCACTCCATTTAAAGAAAAACTTGAGGCAGAACGTGCAGAAAAGCTTCGAAAAGAAATTTTACAAGCCAATAAAGCTACAAAGAGACACATTACCAACAAAAAGAATAAAAACGATGGCAAAAATCTAAAACTGTCTTCTACTATAACTCATTCCTGTCCTGCGTGCTCCGAAAAATATAGCGATTCACCCACTGAAGACTGGATTCAGTGCCAACAGTATCAAGAGTGGTGGCACGAAAAGTGCACTGCATATGAAAGCATTGGATCATTTATTTGTGACATTTGTGAGTGAAAATACGTACACAGGATTATTGCCCCACATATTCGTGACTTTTGTCCCACTGGTGGGGCAAAAGTCCCATTTTGCATTTTTTTGTATTTTTAGAGTTTTCTTTTGTGTTGTTTCTTTTTTCAAATCAAATATTTATATTTTCATACATAAATGATTGTATTAACTTACCAAAGAGTATTTAAACCTTAGATGCGTCTTTTTGCCCCACTTTACTCTAAGGGGATGAATTAGGGAGAGTATTATTATTATTATATTATTGTTATTAATACCTATCAAAACTTGCTTTTTGCTGTGCTTAATTTTCGTATTTTTTTTTTAATTTCTAAATCTACATTTTCAGCACTCTTCCGCCCCCTTTAGAGGTGAAAAGATAAAGTTTGAAATTTTGAAATTTTGAAAATTAGAAATTTTGAAATTTTGAAATTTTGAAATTTTGAAATTTTGAAATTTTGAAATTTTGAAATTTTGAAATTTTGAAATTTTGAAATTTTGAAATTTTGAAATTTTGAAATTTTGAAATTTTGAAATTTTGAAATTTTGAAATTTTGAAATTTTGAAATTTTGAAATTTTGAAATTTTGAAATTTTGAAATTTTGAAATTTTGAAATTTTGACGTACAATAGAGTATTTAAACCTTAGATGCGTCTTTTTGCCCCACTTTACTCTAAGGGGATGAATTAGGGAGAGTATTATTATTATTATTATTATATTATTGTTATTAATACCTATCAAAACTTGCTTTTAGCTGTGCTTAATTTTCGTATTTTTTTTTTAATTTCTAAATCTACATTTTCAGCACTCTTCCGCCCCCTTTAGAGGTGAAAAGATAAAGTTTGAAATTTTGAAATTTTGAAAATTAGAAATTTTGAAATTTTGAAATTTTGAAATTTTGAAATTTTGAAATTTTGAAATTTTGAAATTTTGAAATTTTGAAATTTTGAAATTTTGAAATTTTGAAATTTTGAAATTTTGAAATTTTGAAATTTTGAAATTTTGAAATTTTGAAATTTTGAAATTTTGAAATTTTGAAATTTTAAAATTTTGAAATTTTGAAATTTTGAAATTTTGAAATTTTGAAATTTTGAAATTTTGAAATTTTGAAATTTTGAAATTTTGAAATTTTGAAATTTTGAAATTTTGAAATTTTGAAATTTTGAAATTTTGAAATTTTGAAATTTTGAAATTTTGAAATTTTGAAATTTTGAAATTTTGAAATTTTGAAATTTTGAAATTTTGAAATTTTGAAATTTTGAAATTTTGAAATAAAAAAAACATTTACAAATACTGGTGGACACAGGTTCTTCGAAATCATTCATCAACTCCGAAGTAGCTGAACTATTTCACCCAAATGATATAATTGATGAACCATTTGTAGTGACTACAGTTTTCCAAAAATCAGCACATAAACATAGTGTAAATATTAATGCTTCTAAAATTTTTAATCTTAATAATAATAAAAATTTAAATTATTTTTATTTAAGTTCCACAATGTATTTGATGGCTTAATAGGCATAGATAATATTAAGTTATTGCAAGCAAATATAATTTTTCAACAAGGCCGTATTGTTACACCATTTGCAAACATTCCACTTTATTATCATAAGATAGGAGCTTCTAATTACTTTTACTATAATAACACAGTTTCAATTGAACCTAGAACTCAGCAAATAATTAAAATAAAGACCTCTATACAAAACGGCGATATAATTATTCCTTATTAAAAACTTAATAAACGTGAGATACCGGAATGTGTTACTACAGCAAAAGATGGTTACGCATTAACCACAATAATAAACAGTGATATCAGTACAAAAACACTTGATTTTTCAAAACCTATTTTGGTAGAAAAATTTGAAGAAAACGAAATTTCAAATTTAGAAATAACCAATCATTTAATGATAAAAATGTAAATTTTAAAAAGATTAGAACAGATCATATGAATAATGAGGAAAGAGCAAAAATTTTAGAATTATATCATGAATATCAAGATATTTTTTATAAAGAGGGTGAACTTCTAACTTTCACAAATAAAATTAGACACAGAATACGAACTACGGACGAAATACCTGTTTATTCTAAAACATATAGATATCCTTTTGTATTTAAACAAGAAGTCGCAAAACAAATTCAAAATATGTTAGATTCAAATATAATTAGACCTAGTCATTCGCTATAGAGATCAAATATATGGGTTATTCCCAAGAAAAAAGATTTTTCAAGTAAACAAAAATTTAGAGTAGTGATAGATTATAGGAAATTAAATGAAAAAACAATTGATGACAAATATCCATTACCTAATATTACTGATTTGCTAGATAAATTAGGTAAATGTCAGTATTTCACCACTTTTGATTTGGCGAGCGGATATCATCAAATCGAAATGGATGAAAGAAACAGAAAAAACAGCCTTCAGCACAGAAAATGGTCATTATGAATTTTGTAGAATGCCATTCGGTTTAAAAGGGACACCGGCCACTTTTTAAAGAATTGCAGATAACATTTTTAGAGGATTACAAGATGAAATGTGCTTAGTATACTTAAATGATATAATAGTTTTTTCTATATCCCTTCAGGAACATATTGAACGTTTAAAAGCTGTATTTCAGAGATTAAGGGACGCTAATTTTAAAGTACAATTAAATAAGTCAGACTTTCTACGGAAAGAAGTTGCGTATTTAGGGCATGTTGTGACACCAGAAGGAGTAAAGCCCAATCCAGATAAAATTAAAGCAATACAAAACTTTCCAATACCTCAAACTCCCAAACAAATTAAAGGTTTTCTCGGATTACTAGGGTATTATAGTTTTTTTATAAAAGATTTCGCGAGAATAACCAAACCATTAACTAAATGCTTAAAAAAGGAGCAAAAATAGAATTAAATGACGAATATGTAACATGCTTTGAAACTTGTAAAAAACTTCTTACTAATGAACCCATCCTTTAATATCTAAATTTTGAAAGACCTTTTAACCTTACAACAGATGCTTCAAATGTTGCAATAGGTGCTATATTATCTCAAGGACCTATAGGTCAGGATCTACCTGTAGCATACGCTTCACGTACACTAAATGAAATTGAGCAAAATTACTCCACAATAGAAAAGGAACTTTTGGCAATAGTTTGGGCTGTCAAATATTTCCGCTCGTATATATAGTAGAAAATTTAACGTAATTAGAGATCATAAGCCACTTCAATGGCTATTCTCTTTAAAAGACCCCAGTTCAAAATTGTTACGGTTGCGAATCAAATTAGAAGAATATGATTATACAATTATTTACAAAAAAGGTGAATCAAATGTCAATGCAGACGCTCTATCGCGTGTAGAAATTCATACAATAGAGACCAAATTCTTTTGGAATAGCTTAGATGAGATAATAAATGAATCAACAAATTATAACAATCCTCCCGTTACATTTGATTATAACCCTTCTAACACAGAACTTAATATACCACCCCCATCTACTTCAAAACTTCCTGAACTACATGAAAATATATCTAATAGAGAAATAAACGACATATCCATGATCGTAAATTTAGACGAAATCCCAATAGTGGACATAGACATACCAAAAGACAATGAACCTTCCGAAACTCAAAATACAAATATATCAGACGATCATAATACCGTACATTCCAATTAAGATGATAACCATGTTATCGTAATCCCTATAGTAGACTATGCAGTAAATTATGGAAAAAATCAAATAATAATAGACTCAGTCCTTCATTCGCCCGCGAAACCAAAAATAAAAATTATTTTTGGTAATAAGCAAAGATTTTATATAAAAATTTCACAAAACAATACCGAGCAATATATTATTGACTTTATTAAGGAGTACATTGTTCCAGGAGTAGAATATTATTTATATTTTGAGGAATCTAGCCTCTATGAACCTTTTTCAGTTTGTTTACAAAAACACTTTAAATCGTCCTTAGTAAAATTTAAAAAATGTAATAAAAAATTAATAGATGTTATCGATAAAACAGACATACTTGAAACTATAAAAAATTATCACGAAGGAAAAACAAACCATCGTGGTATTGAATAAACTTTAAATCGTATAAAAGACAAGTACTATTGGCCCAATATGAAAAAATCAATACAGTCATTCATAAATGATTGCGAAACTTGGCAACAATGCAAATATGATAGGCACCCTGTAAAAGTGCAAATCAATCTGACCCCTACTGCAACTAAACCATTCGAAATAGTACATATTGACACTTTTACTTTTGAAAAATCAAAATTTTTGAAAGTTGAAGACAGTTTTTCCAAATATGCTCAAGCCTATTATTTAAACGCCGTAGCAGGCACAGAAGTAGCAGATAATTTATTAAAATTCTTTTCCCATCATGGCATACCTAAATAAATAATTTTGGACAACGGTACAGAGTTCAAAAACTCAGTTAGGACTTCATAAAATTAAAATACACTTTTGTTCCCCAGACCATCCTGAATCTAATGGAATAATAGAAAGATTCCATTCTACGATAAGTGAGCATTTATGCTTACTAAATAATCAAGGTTTTGCAGATACTTCAATTAAAAATAAAATAATCTATGCAATTTTAGCATTTAATAATACCATTCATTCTGCAACGATATTAAAACCCATTGACATTATTAACGGACATATTACAGATAACGAACCTTTTAATATAGACTTAGATAGATTACTTTTAAATGATTATGTACATCAACATAAAAGACAAACAAAAATATTATACACTAAAATAAATGAACTCTTACGAGAAAATAAAAAAGATTATGTCGAAAAAAATTAATACAGATCGTGAAGACTTCAAAATATTTGAACCTTACCCCACTGCGTATATTAAAAATACAAAAAGACAGAAAAGTGCTAATAAATTTCGGAAACCAATTGCTATTAAATCAGTAAATAAAAAACGAAAAACTGTAACCACTTCAAAACATGGCAAAATACACATGAGTAACATTAAACGCCCACTGAAAACTTTATTCTTTCGATAACTAATTTTTATCTTTTCAGGTTACCTGGTATACTAGGACTACCAGACACCATAACATTAAAAAATTTAAGCGAAAATCCCGGACTTTTACCTTTAAAACTTGGCAATGCAAAAGTAATTAAATATTATCATTCAATAATTTATTATTATGATTTAAATCATTTACTTAACGAAATCGATGGACTAAAAACTAAATCTAAAAATATAACTAAGTCAGTTCAACAAAATAAAGACTATAGGACAGATAATTCAAATTATTTCAAATTACTACACTTTTTAGAAGATAAAATAGAAATTAGATTAAATGAAATTATACCGCATCCCCAAAGAATAAAAAGAGGATTAATAAATGGAGTAGCTTCTATATTTAAAGCAATCACTGGAAATATAGATGCCAGTGATGGAGAACATTACGAGAAACTGATTTAACAGCTTTAATCAAATCAAAATAAACTAAAAGACTCGATTAAAACTCAAAATTCATTAGCAATATCGCTAATAGATAAATTCAATAAAACAGTAAAAACAATAAAACATAATCAAGATTTATTAGCTAGTAAAATTGATACAATAACCATATTGATATAAGACCAATTTAAATGGGAAAATAGTATTTATATAAAAGATACAATTATCCAATTTATTAATATGTATGAGTTATTAAATTCAATAATGCAAGATATTAAAAACTCGATATCATTTGCACAACTTGGAGTATTACATCCCAGTATAATTACAATCAAAGATTTATTCAGAATTTTGGAAACCGTATTTAAAGACTATAATAAAAAAGAAATACCAGTTAGTTTAACCTTAAGGACGGGGTATCCCTGTGTATTAAAAGTGTATGTGTAGACCAAAAGTTAAATCGACAGTTTTCCGAATATGTAGTGTTTAAAAATCCAATTTTTGGCCAAATTAAAAATAAAGGTCTAACTTAGGTCACCTTACTATTGAAAATTAATAAATTTATTATTTTCAATAAAAACCAATCATGTAAAATAACCCCCTTTTATTTCATCTCAAAGGTGCCGTGTAGATTTATTTTAACCTCGATGTCAAACAAATAATAATAAAAAAATGTAATACGACCTAAGTTCAACCTTTACTTGGAATTTGGTACACTCAGAATATTTAAATATTGTATATTTTTCAAAAAGTGTAGATTTGAAATTTATAAGTCACTTTCTTTGAAAAAACATGTCAAAACGAATTTGGACCAAAAATGGCGTCTAATTTAACTCTAAATAAACCCCGAAATATCAATAATTACTTCATGTAATGTAATAAAGATGGTGCTCCGATCGATAATATTTTGACTAGTATTTGATTATTTCCGTTTATATTATGTGTGTTTACGGGGGATATACGAGATGATAATACTGCCTCTGATACTGTTTATATGATACAATTGGAAACGACCTTTTTTCATCGGCACTCTTTTTTCGCCGGTGACCTTTTGACACGCGCCTATTTGTTATTTGATGTATGATTATCGGTTATTTATCAACTAAAAGTATAGGAAATTAGTACATTGTGAATGATATCATTTTAATGCTATTTTTGAAACTAGTTCAAAAGTTGCATTTAACGATACTCAATGTTTCATTTTACCGTCAGTTTTAGTTTGACATATCCGTCATTTTAAGTTTACAAAGCTCAGTTTCTATTCGAAAGTAAGAGAAACAGTCAAAATAAAATGCGAAAAACACTTTTTATCAATTTCGTTTATGTCAACTGAAAGCGACAATTGCTGAAGACGTAACAAATAAATTAGGTCAAGAAATAAAAAAATCTATACTATAAGTAACATACCATATATTATACCTGTTAAAATAAATCAAAAATAAGAGAACGTATCGTTGACGTATATACTTTTCCATCTGTGATTAGTGATTACCAATTGCAAATTACGTATGAACATGCTTATGCGCAAAAAAAACATTATTTCAAGTACTTGTATCATTAAAGTCCATTAAATTATTATTTTTATAAATTTGCTAATCTTTGCACTTTAATTTTCATTATATGGGGTATCCAGACATTTTAATCCTCGTCCTCTTCTATTTAAAATTATCTCAGGTGACATATATTCCGAGTAAAATTTTTCAACCATATTTTGAAAAAAAAAAATGGGTTGAAAATTAATTTTTTCAACAAATAGTGGATTTTCATCTCCAGTATATACTACAAAGTAGCACAATTTTCTTTGAGCTATACCTAGCTGTCCTTGAATCTAAAAGTATATAAAATCATTATTAGAAAATCAAACATAAAAAGAATATTAATATTGTAGTATCATTTCTAGCACATTTCTTAAAAATCATGAATTATTTTAACATATTGAAATTTTTCACCTGGTAAAAGTAGTTATGGTTTTCTTTTAAATGAATGTCACCATCTTCTATTTTTAAGCATGGAAATGGGTTTGAATATTAGGTAATGTGCGCCAATAATGTCAAATTATGACAATTCGCAGAAAACGTCAACTTTTTATTTAGATTTTAATGTGCAAAAGCCTACCTACTTTGGATATTGATCGTAGAAAAAATATATTCAGAATAATGGAACATTATTATTAAATAACAAGTTTTTTTATTGTCAATTTAATACGTAATATTATTTTTTAATTGCAAATATTTGAATGTTAAAATTATAGCGTTTAATTTTTTTATTCAATGACGAACTCGAGAGTGATAGAAAAAAAATACTACCTACCTTTAATGCAGGAAGTCGATGTCAATTTATCCAAAAATAAAACTGATTAAAATGTACAATGAAACTCACTAGGACACTTGGCACAAATAAATAAATTTTATATTAAAGAAAATAACACTTATTAAAAACAAACAGCACAATAAAACACTTCAGAAACGTGTAATGTAATTTTGAAAACTAAATACCCGTAAGCTTGTTTGTACATTTATAGACTCTTAACTCCTTCCCCCAGCCTTCATTAAGTATATTAAAAGTCGTGACGTCATATTGGCACAGATATACGGTAATGTGCTATTGACAATCAGGGAAATAACTACCTAAGATAAGATAAGATAAATGAATGTTAAATACCTACTCATAATATCTATTGTAGGGTTTTTGTACTTTAATAGGATAAATATTTATGCGGGCCTGGAAATTCCAGGAAATGACAGTCAAAATTACCCAAAAACATTAGGTTAGTACCAACATCAGATAACAGATAACTTCGGTGTTTAACCAATTAATCACAATTAATATTCTTGAACATTCAAATGACAAAAACTTCCATCTTTAACCAATGAGAATATAGTTTTCATTCGATACTTCAAAATCACAATTTATTAATTAGGTAGAATAGTTTTAAAATATATTGCGAATTGCAACACGTCAATAAGCGTCCCACTCCGACTCAATGTCACGCAATTATTGTCGCAATATATTTTGAAACGACTCTATATTCGTGACTTGAAATTATAAACATCCCTCGTATTACTACCCGTATATAAACCAAATTATTTATTTTAGGAAATATTTATATTTATATGAGGCAAGATATCGTTTTTGTTGTTACCATCTACATTCTTTACTTTGGTCCAGGAAACAAAGTCAATTTTCGATAAAAATAAAATGTAATAGGTAGGTAATATTTTATGAAACAGTACAATAAAAGTATTGAAATAAAGTATGCTCATACTCCAAAATGAGTCCTAGAGTTAACATTTTTATAATATTATAAATGGCATATAAAACGATTGGACCGTTTTCACAATCGCGAAATAATTTTTTTTATTTGGTGAAATCCCGGCAATTATTGAAAAATAGATTTTATGTTCAGGACTATTATTATGATTCTTCGAACTCAGTCTACTAAAAACCGGTTTATAATACAATATCCCCTAATAGCTAGTCGGTCGATATTTATAGTTACTTAAAGATTTCTGTAATAATTTGCACTAATTCAATCTCTAGTCGGTAGGTAACAGCACCTCCTTGATTGAATCTAAATTGACATAATTTTGTTCAGAAATTCCTAGGAGACGCTGTCCTTAAGTACCGTCAAACGGGATTAAGTGAATCAAAAAAACACGTTTTTTTATCTTTTCTCCAAAGATAAGGAAACTAAAAATATACAAAAAATATTGAAGGTTGTGACACTCATTACGAGTGGTTTTAATGATAAATCATGTTTTTTGAAAAAAACAGAAATATATAAATTTTTTTGTTAAAGAGTGACTCACTTTACCCTCTACTTTGGGGTAAAGTGAATCATGCATCTAAATTGTATTAAAACTCATTTTTTCTACACCCGTATTATAATAATGCACTTATATGCCCATAATCCGTTTCATAATGATACCCATTATGATACAGATTTTTCATTACGATACAGATTTTTAATCAATAGAAACCTACTATTTTTCAATCAAGCATGCTGTTTGACGTTTGTCCTAGGTTTCTATGTAATTGTTTTAGTTGTCAAAACGTATTAAATTTTCGTAGATAGCTAAACTTCGATAATTATAATATTAAAATGTCTCATATCAGCGATATCCACACATATCGGAGAAAGCAGAAAATACAGTACAAAATATTTTGCAGCAAAAATCTAGGGAAATACCAATACCCGAAGTAATACCATTAATTACAATTTTGTAGAATTTTTTATAGAAATACGAGTAATTACTGTTATTGTGTTCAATACCAATATAAATATAATATTTATAGGTCTTGATTCTTTATCGGGTGTAGAAAAAATAGCGTATGCAACTCTCATGTAATGGTTATTAAAACACTCGCATAGACCATACGAAACTCGCCTTTGGCTCGTTTCGTATCCCGGTTAATGCTCGTGTATTAATAACCATCATTACATGATCGTTGCATAATATACTATTATAATGTCTATGGATAAAATGAATCAATTTAGAGCAAAAAAAAACGACATAAGTTAAAGCTCCTCTAACGCGCTTCGTATTTTCTGCCAATTTAAAAGTTAGGTCTCTATGTCTGCTCATAAAGCTTTTAAACCAGTCGACTCCTGGCATATTCTCTTTAAATATTTTTTCTGTCATTCCAATTTCGTTTAAATATTGTTGCACAATTGTCCTAACATCCGTACATTTTAACGGACATCCCCACTCGGCACAAATGTCTAGGGTTTTCTTCAGTCTAGTTTCCTGAGCTTCAGTTAGTGCAGTCTGCCGACCATATTTTAAGGGATTTTTTCCATGATACCTTCTTTGAAATGTGCTTAAAGGAACGCCAAACTGTTCTAAAGCTTCTCTTTTAGACATTCCGCGTCGAACCTCTGCCAATGCCCGGACAACAACACCGGATCATAATTACATTTTCCTCGTGGTCCCAACTTTTTTTTATACACCCTTGGCATGCTGAAACTAAAAAAATATATTAATAAAAAAACAAAAACTGCACAATTTTATTATATGATAGAATAAAAATAAACAATTTATACAATGCAACCCAAATATTACAAAAACATGAGTGATTCACTTTACCCCTTTTACCGGCTTTTTTTTTATTAAAAAAAAAGTGACAACTTTACTACAAATATTACGACATGAAATATATTAATATTATATTGCTAACTACCTAATAAATACATTTATTTTATTTAAACAAATTAAATTTTAAAACAATGAGTTCTACACTGTGTCGTTTTTAATATTTCATAAATAAACAAAAATCGTTGATCCCATAAACTTTTCGACTAACTTACCAGTCTACTTAAACGCAACAAAACACTCGGTACTACATCCAAAGGTACACTGAAGCGACACTCTGATGGGCACATGGAATAAACTTAAAGCTTTCGATGATCAACATTGCCGATTTTCCAAAAAGTGTCCAGTGATTCATTTTACCCACTATGATTCACTTAACCCCGTTTGACGGTAATGTATTATTTCTGCAAAAGATTATAAAAATATCCTGCTTTCTTTCTAATAATAGAATAACATATACCTGGTGTACCAATAAAAACTCATAGGCCGGATATTTTGGTAAGTAATAGAGATATTTTAATTCTGTAAAAGCCAGTTCACAGAGCACTAAGAAAGCTTCAGTTTTAGATATAAATTGATTTTAAATAGGTCAATATATAGATGGCGCTGCGTTCAATGATTTTTTTTCGATGGGAGGATCTTTCTTGTGTAGGGCATTTTGTAAAAAATGCATTTTTAGGCATATTTTGTTCTATGAACTAATTCGATATATCTAGCCGTTTTTGATCTACAGAGTGGGTCACTTAAAACATTTTCATTCTGTTATCCAGCATTAATCATTGGATTTTAAGAAAATGCTAAAACAGGTCGATTTTTATTCCAAATTAAAAACATTTTTACAATGCAGACATCTGTCATGTCTCAATCCCCTCCCTTGCGCTTCTCCACACCTTAATTTTAAATAAGTAATGTACCATGTATGGCACATCATTGAAAAGGTAATTTAATGGGGGATTCAGAAATATTTCTGTACATTGCGTTACTTAAATTGTATCGCCCTCTAGCAGAATAAAAAATTACTACGTATTATAGAGTATGATACTACAATTTGTAGTACATCATTAAAAAGGTAATTTTATTGGGAATTTAGAATTATGACTGTTCATTGCGATACTTTTAATTATACCGCCCTCTATCGGGATAAAAAACTACGTATTTTAAAGTGTGGCACCTTATTTGAAAACAAATTTAATTACTAATTCAATGTACCACATAATATTAATATAAATATCCTCCATACTGCACTTGCAATAGTTTGAAAATTAGTCATGCATTATTTTAAACATTATTGCTAACTTTATTTTGTTGCAAGTGCAATATGGAAATATTTATATTAATGTTATGTGGTGCATTGAATTAGTAATTAAATTAGCTTTCAAATGAAGTATCACACTTTATAATACGTTACATATTTTTTCATCCTGATAGAGAGGGCGCTAAAATTAAAAGTATCGCAACAAATTGTCATATTTCTGCATTCCCCTTAAAATTACCTTTTTAATGATGTGCCATACATGGTACATTCCTTATTTAAAATTAAGGGGTTGGAGAAGTGGAAGGGAGGGGGTTGACACATGACAGATGTCTTTATTGTAAAAATGTGTTTAATTTAGAATAAGACTCGACTTGTTTTAGTATTTTCTAAAAATATAATTATTAATGCCGAAAAACAGGATAAAACTGTTTTGAGTGACCCTCTCTGTATATCAAAAATGGCTAGATTTATCGAATTAGTTCATAGAACATAATTACTTAAAAATGCATTTTTTACCAGATGCGCTACATAAGAAAGATTCTCCCATCGAAAAAAAAAAAAAATATTGAGCGCAGCGCCATCCACACATTGACCTATTTAAAATTAATTTATATTTAAAACTGCAGCTCTTTTAGTGCTCTATAAACAAGCTTTTACAGAATTAAAATATCTCTATTATTTACCAAAATATCCGGCCTGGGAGTTTTTATTGGTACACCCTGTATATTACATGTTCCAATAACTATACCTGTAGATTTAACCCTATATAACTTATATCCTATACCTATTTTGAAAAAAGGTCAGTTTAAGGCGATTAACCCGGAAAATAAATATGTTGTACAAAATAAATTGTACTATGCTTATTCGAGTAGCTCCTGCACCAAGATGTCCAGTCAAAATTAAATTTGTGACCCAACGCAGTCTCAGAAAAGTAAATCAGAATAGTTTTTGCGAGATCCAACTTCTAAACTACGAAACCACCTTCACATGCCCACAAGTATCCATAGCCGTATACGCCCTTCATTCACGAGGTTAGAACAAACGAATTAATGGATTTTGGTCCTACCCAAAGAAATTAGGCTAACTCTTAAATGTAATTCTCAAGAAGAAATAATTAAGCTGTTTGGAACCTTCCTAGTAGTAATACCCACAAATTGTCAAATTATAACTGAGGATGAAACCGTTGTTAATGCTGAGTCAAATTCATTCGAAAATCAACCAATTCTATTTCCCAAAATGGACGACGAAATTGCCGAAAAAGAATGGTCCACTCCCAGTATCAAATTGCAACCTATCAATCTAGATGACCTTCAAACTCTACGAGAAAACATAATTCAAAATATTTATATTAGTTTTCATCCTTATCTTCTGGCTATTTATAAGATGGAAAAAACTTAAAGAAAATCCAAGAGGGACAGAAGAAAGGTTCAACCTACAAGATGTCCATCTTCCTCGTTAGCCCTCGGAACCTGGATCTTCAGGGGGAGGAGTTATATCACCCATACTAATGGAGAATATATAAAATATACGATTTTGCATAGTTAGCATTTTAGAATAGTTTGTTTACATAAAAGTAGTTTATTCAGATCCTAGTAAGTTCCTAGTTAGCGTTCAAAGCATTAACATCTAAATTTATTGTATTTTAAGTAAAATTAAACTTTTTAAAAAATCATTTTCGGTTCAAGATTTCATTTCTCACGTCTATTTACTTCAAGTTCTCTGGCCTAGTATTATACTTAGGTCTCTTAGGATATCTATGGTTCATGTCCTTAGAATCCTAGTATATTCCTTTCCCTCTTGTTCATTATTATAAAATGTTTAATTCTTTTGATGATAAGTCTGGTCTAACCCGGGTTGACACCAGAACCACTCGAACGCTCTTTCTACTTGTCATATCGTTCTGTGTCAATCTGCCTTTGTCACTTGTCTACTGTCAATTACCAAATTTAGGTACGTTTGTCACCTGTTGTACGTTGTACATTTTTTTTTGGGCAATTCAGTAATATTACTGTTAGTTGCGTTATTTTTGATTTATAGCTCTCTGGACCAAAAACTGTTACGTATTCTAATGCGTGACACCTCATTTGAAAATATCATTTTATTCAGTACCTAATTTAATGAACAGTTTTAAAATTGTTTTTATGAATTAGAAATTAACAAACACAATGACATGCGAGCCATTTTCAATTAGTCCGGTCCTGATCTTTGTTTATGTTATCACCGTTCAGCAGTCCGATAAATTGCTAGAATTTAGTTGATATGCAACTTCACGAGGTTCTCG
The DNA here is from genome assembly GCA_927349885.1 of Psylliodes chrysocephalus. Taxonomy (NCBI): domain Eukaryota; kingdom Metazoa; phylum Arthropoda; class Insecta; order Coleoptera; family Chrysomelidae; genus Psylliodes; species Psylliodes chrysocephalus. Next base: position 41,016,472 of record OV651815.1, on the reverse strand, counting down.
ACTGTTCAATGAATGATACGAAATTGCAATTTTTGGAAAAGGTCTTAACCTAGTTTAATCTGGAACTTCTAAGGAATGGTGATTCATCGATTGTAGGTTCTGGTAAGTTGGAGAACTTATACCATTCTATATAAGCTGCTTTGTTGATGGAGAAGTCGGTTTAAAAAGTGATTTTAAAGTGCAAAGATAAATCATTAATATAACTTAGTATACGAGTATAATAAGTGTTTGAAATATAGGAAATAAGTATTTGAGATAAATCACTGTTTTAAATAAATTATTGAATATAGTTGTAAATAAATTATATAATAAGCTGTTTTAAAATAAATTAATATTACAACTTACTTCTTCTGGCTGCGTTGCTTTACTCAGTGATTCCCCCATCTTGCTGAAATAATAAATGCAAAAATAAAATTTCGTTCTTTCACATTTTTTTTATATAAAATATGTAATAATTGTAATATCAGAAATAAAAAAAGTGACATGGCAAAAATATTACATGAAGCAGTAAAAAACTACAGAATCGACTCGCTTAAGACACGGAAATTTGATGGAGAATAAGTTCTAATCCCATATCAATAAAAAGAGTGGTACATATTGGGAAGACGCGCTTTTCTTAAAAATTCATTTTTTTTTACAAAACTTACATTTTAGGCTTAAAGAAGGAGTGTATTGTTTAAATATACCACAGTTATGACCCCATATTATTACCATTTTTTAAATTTTATATATTAAGGACTTATGAGGAATATTTATGTAAACTTATTCTTAATTAAATATATCATGCTGTCATTACAAATGCGCGATGTTGCCAAGTGCCCAGCCGTTGATAGTACTTTAAATTTGGCTGGCTGGTGTATTTTGTTAAACAAATTCCCTTGTTTCAAAAAAGTTGGATAGCACAAAGTAATTATGTTTAAAGGTTTTCTAAAAGTACATTGTTTATTACTTTATAGATGATGTAATATTAATATTTAGTTATTATTTACTACAAAAATTCAATCAAAATAGATAAATAAATCGCCGGTTGTGACTGAAAATTAGATGAAAAAAAAAGTTTTTTAGAAAGAGCCATAAAATAAATTAATAGAATTAGTTCTTTTTAGATTTGTGTTCGGCGAGTAGCGGCTAACACCAGCCGATATAAGAGAAGCATCTCTTGGCGACGTTGTCAACTACATAAAATCTGTAGGCTGGCTCACGAGCTAGGAGGTGCCTATCATCTCAGGAGGATGCACAATGGGCCTAATGAGGCCTAAGTGCCGTGGGGGTAACCCACCCTCTACACGTTACAGATAGTTCTTTTTAAAGTGTTTGGAAATATATACCATACTTTTTTTATATTTCTTTTTCGTTGGTTTTAATTGGACACTCGGCAATACGCGCATTTGTAATGACAGAGCATTACAAATATAATTCTAAGAATAATTTTACATCTTAGATTAAAGAGACCGGAGATGCAACATTACACATCACGCACGTTGTTTATTTCAACCCTAAGTATCCCACCAATTAAAAATCATTGTGTCCACGACGCCCGAATTGCTCCTACATTTCTATTCTACGCTCGTCTCCGCGTGAGTGAATCATCATGGACCACTGTCTTTTGAATTATTTGTTGGTGTTATTAGCAATTTAAAGTGTTTTAGTTATTCAAATTTGAGTTGAAAATACGATGTATCAAGAAAAGTTGTATATACAAATAATATAAGTGCCAATGTTATGAAATATAAAAAATATATTCGTTTTTGGTAGCATATATGCTCGAAGGCTAAAATCCGCAAACTTAAATTGTAATGTCATCTGCACGATTTTGGAGTTGGTTTTTTAAAATTACCTTTATAACTTGTTTGAATTTCAATTTCTCAAAGCTGTGTGAGCATGTTACATAACTGATGAAGCTGATATACCCTTTTGAATTTGAGCCAGCTCATTACATAAGTGAAATTCCATCAAAATGTAATGTTCATTCTACTGCAAGTACCTAATTTAAAATAAATTGCAAGTATATGACATAGAAAATTATTAGTTTGATGTCAAAATAACAAGATTAAACGTTTTCAGTCTTCCTCGGAAACAAAAAATGTCAAGACTTAAAATTACTATTAAATTAATACGTTTTTTCTACATTAATAAATTTACATAGTGACAAAAATGTATGACTATTTTAATTAATTGCTGAGCTTCATGCATTAGGGTAGGAACTGAAACATCAGTCATGTGATCTATGGTTTGAGTATAGGAGTGGCAGTTTGATTAGGATTCATAGTTTGAGCTGGAGTTGCAGTTTCAGTGGGAGTCGCAATTTCAGTAAGAGTTGCCGTTTTAGTGGGGAGTGGCAATTTGATTATGAGTGGGAGAATTTGTTTCTAATCTAACCTGAATGGGAAAATGTGTTTCCAATATTTTGGAGCTTTTATTTGTATGCGATGATTTTTCAAGGGTATTCTATAATGACTGTCATTTCTTTTACGACAATTTGACTTTACTATACCTATCAATTTTATTTTCTTTCCACTTTCCATCGTTCTTTCAAGCAAATCCCTAACTAATAAAACCTTTTTTTCTAGACAGTACTCCGGTAGGCTTGGCCGATCTATTTTAAATCGTTGATCGTTCTCAGCCACGCTACACCAACGAATTTAGGTCGTCAGACCACTAGCCAGCGAGCATAAAAGAAAAAGAACGACGGTTGGATACTTTAATTACGTAATTCTTGCATCACGATCGCGATGAATAAAAAAAACGTATATTATATCCAATACGATGCGATGTGATGTGTTGATGATTTTCACAGAATTTACGGATCAGAAGGCAAAGCAGACATGTGATGTGTATTTAGAAAGGTCAATGGCCTATTTAAAATCGGTCAAGTTTTTGAATTTGAGAGTTATTAAAAACTAGGGAGGAGCATGCACAAATGTTTTTGTTCCTGTTAGTCATAGAGTAAATAATGCCTAATTTTATTTAATAAAATGATTAATAAATACTAAAACTAGATAATGGACACAACTGCATAAACTAACCAAATTTTCATTTTCTATGTCAGGATCCGTGGTCAGGACAGGGATTCTTATGTGCGAACTCAACACGTAACGAATCAAATAGAAAGGGACATTACATAAGAATCGCATTCTGTGAAACGAAGATAGGCTTCTTACCACGTGCCGATTAGAATCCCAATGCAGATAATTCAAAATCTGAATCCATATTTTTAAATTTACGAGAACAAGTTTGACATAAACGACAAATTAAGGGTATGGTCCGATATTAACCGACTACTAACCGAAAGTAACCAGGTTTTTTTGACAGCGGCACTTGAAAAAAACTAATTTCTTGGTTATATTTGGATCACGAACGAGATTTGTGACAGATTGACATTCGACTTAATAGTAACCGTAAAAATATAACGGTTAGTGAATAAAATTGACGTTTGAGTCTCCGTTTTCAGGTAACCGCGTCCCTAATTTAATCGATTTTCAGGAATGTCAAGCAGATTCCATCTTGTAAAGAATTAATCTATGGTGAGGACATAAATATTAATTTTCTTAATAGTGATTCCATAAATTTTACGAACTTAGTCAAACTTTATAATCTTAAACAAATTATTAATGAACCCACTAGGATTCCAAAACTAATGCTACCCTTTTAGACGTTATAGTTATACTTTTTTCAAATAGTTTTGATACAGATGTAGAGGCCAGATTGGTCTATATGATGGTAGTTTATTATTGTATTTTCCCGGTTTGGAACATGTTGAAGTCTAAATGCTGTTTGTTATATTGGTCAGTTCTACTAAACCTTTTGGTGGTAATTTCTTTTTTTATTTTACAAAAGTTATTAAAATTTTCAACTATTTAATTACGTAATACATTTTTTTTTAATTTCTCGTTTACTTTCAAAAATATTTTAAAAAACTTTCCGCAAATACTTTGGTGTTTATTTTATTTAATTTTTCCTATATTATGTGTATTTTGCTGGTTTTTATCAAAATAATTTAATTTTTTTTAAACCATAATAATTATAATAATTATGATAAGAAATGTGAGCTTAATTCAATATATATCTGTGCTTTAAACATCCACTTAGGGGTTGTAGTTGTTTACACACTGAATAGTAGGATAAAATGAAAGATTTTATATTTAAAGTGTGTATAGGAGAAATTGTTTCTCACCACCCAATTAGGATAGTTTATAATCATGTACTGTTAGTTTACATGATTCTTAACTATCCTAATTTGGTGGTGGGACTCGATGTTGTGGCCCTACGCATATGTTTGCCAGAGCTCTTAGCTGATGTATAATGTTCTTGATGTTTTTTTTTCTTCTGTTCTTATGGTTTTTTGAAAAAGTCCTGATGATGCCTTAATCGGCGAAAAGCGCTTGACTAATTTTAAATAAAGTGAAATTGTTTTAAACAATTTCTCCTATACACTTTCCCAAATTACATAAGGTTTGTTTTGGTTCACGTTCTAGAATTATTCCAGAACCATGCGCACACCTATTGTGCAATGGTACTTAATTCTGAACAGTTCTCTAACCATTCCATTTGTACCACATACTTTGATTACTATACGAGGCAAGAGAGAGGTCCGACCACATACTTTGATTTTCTTTTACTATACGGAGAATGGTCGCACTGCGCAGCTTTCTGAGTGCCTTTTAAAAGGAGATAGAAAACTCCGCCATTTTGAACCCTTATTACGTGTTGTCTACATCTTGGCGCAATATTTTTAATAGGTGCGTTTTAATCATCCGCTTCTGCTTCAGAATTGTCAGTTTTCTTGTTTTAATCTGACAGGTTAAAACGAATAAACCGACAATTCCAGAAGCAGAAGCGGATGATTAAAACGCACCTGATATTTTGCTTGCTGCTGTCAATGTCTGTGAATATTATTTTTGAAGTCACAGTTTATTGCTAAAGAATCAGTTAGCTCACTCGGACCAGTTTAAAGTTCCAAAATAACATCCACTTCAGGGATACAAATTCAGGATACGCAGAAGACTGCTGTTTTATTATAGGCGGTTGTCATATATTGTATTATCCGAGTTGCAGTGTATAAACTGAAACATTGAGATCCGAAGTGCCGACGCAGAGTGAGCGATCTGATTCTTTAGCTGTAAACTGTGTCACAGGGTTCAAAATGGCCGCGCCATATGTTGGGCCGCTTCTGCTTCCGGTATTGTCGGTTTAGTCGTTTTAACCTGTCAGATTAAAACAAGAAAACCGACAATTCCGAAGCAGAAGCGGATGATTAAAACGCACCTATCAAAAATATTGCGCCAAGATGTAGGCAATACGTAATAAGGGTTCAAAATGGCGGAGTTTTCTATCTCCTTTCAAAAGGCACTCAGAAAGCTGCGCAGTGCGACCATTCTCCGTATAGTAAAAGAAAATCAAAGTATGTGATTTGTACTCAAAACCAAAACACTACCAGAACGGTTGCGACATACGATGTCCTATTCTATCTACAATATATAAAATAATGAATAATGGATTACATTTAAATATTTTATGTCAAACAAAATAAAAATATTATTTAAAAAAGCCGCTTGTACATTTTTTAAAAAATTGGCAGGTTTGGCGACTGATATTTTAAATAAAAATAGCGTCCAAGTTACAACAGTTTGTCGCTACCCCTTAGATATACGAGACCTTCCCACTGGCAGTTATTGTTTGATAGGTCGTTGAAATGCCTCATAGTTAAATGTCAAAAAGTAAGTTATAAATAAAAAAAAAAGTAACACAAGGTTAGTGTTTAAATAAGAAAGAGGCCTTATAATATTGTAAAACGTAGATAAATTAAATAATTTATTTATAAAAAAACTTATGACCCAACATCAACTAATCAACTGCTCCATTCTCATTAGTCATTCGAAATTTTCTTATAAAAATTCCTACACAAAACATGGCCAGGATCCCAAAATAAAACTACTTGCTAAAAACGCGCAAACCCAAACATATTAATTATTCTGAAACAGTTCTCACTTTGGGCTTTGGGCACATACTTTGATTACTATACGCACATACTTTATCAAAGTATGTGACTATATGGTGCAAGAGAGAGGTCCGACACGCCCAACATAGGGCGCGGCCATTTTGATGCCTTTACCACAGTTTGTAGCTAAAGAATCCGTTCGCTCACTTTGCGTCGGCACTTTTGATCTCAATGTTCCAGTTTATACACTGCGCAACTCTGATAATACAATATATGACAACAGCCTATAATAAAACAACAGTCTTCTGCGTATCCTGAATTTGTATCCCTGGAGTGGATGTTATTTTGGAACTTTCAACTGGTCCGAGTGAGCTAACTGATTTTTTAGCAATAAACTGTGACTCCAAAAATAATATTCACTGACACTGACAGCAGCAAGCAAAATATCAGGTGCGTTTTAATCATCCGCTTCTTCTTCCGGAATTGTCGGTTTAGTCGTTTTAACCTATCAGATTAAAACAAGAAAACCGACAATTCGGAAGCAGAAGCGATGATTAAAACGCACCTATTAAAAATATTGCGCCAAGATGTAGGCAACACGTAATAAGGTGGAGTTTTCTATCTCAGAAAGCTGCGCAGTGCGACCATTCTCCGTCTAGTAAGAGAAAATCAAAGTATGTGGCTTTGGGCCAGAACCGAAGTTACCGTTCGAGAATGGTTATGGAACTACATATTCCCAAGAAAAATTAAAACACGGGACTAACAGGTTCGGAACTAGTTCTGGCGAAACCAAAACAGCGAATGTCTACTGCACATGCTCCAAAGATTCTGGAAGAATTCTGGAACAGTTACGAAAGTGAACCAAAACAAAGCTATAATAACCTCAACTGTATTTTAACATTTTTCGCGGTCTATTTTTCAACAGGAAAATTAATTATTTATTAAAAATAAAATACAGCTTGACAAATTTAATGAAAAAACAGTTCGAAAATTTTAAAGAAGTCTTATCAAAAATCAATAAACATTTTGTTGTGATATTATTTTTCAATCTTCATACATATCATACAATATGTATTTTTAATGTTTATAATATTTTCCTAAAAATAAACTCATTAGCTGACCCATTCCAATTAATTCGTTTTTAATGTTATGCGTAAATTGTTTTGTCTTGATGCCCTCCTACATTAAAAGGTCAAAGTTACAAAAATACAGGCGGTGTTCTTTACTCTACAGTAAATTTCCGCGACAGTGGATCACCTTGGCTACTCCCCCGTTGATGTCATAATTGTGTTCGGCTGTCGGGTACACTAAGAAAAATTGGGTTTTCGTTTTAAACAAAATCATCAAATTACAGTATAAAAGTATTATGTAAAAATATTCTAAACTGCGATTTCAAAATAATAGACAGTGGGAAACTTTCAGGAAGGTCTAACAGAATTGCCATATATTGAAATGAGAATTTCTTTCATTAAAAATTATGAAAAAAAAATGTTTAAAATACATAATAATTACTTAAAATTATACACAGCGCTCCCTTCTTCAGATGATAAGTAAACGTAGTACTCATTTATGAGCTAGTTGTGCACCATAGTCCAAAGCTAAAAACTGATAACCTAACTCTCTATGTAATTCCCGCGCGCTGCGGGCGTGGCTGTCACTTTTCATTTTGGTGCAAAGTTGTCTTCACCTCAAATAGAAAAAATAATAAAATATGGGAAAACATTCTTATTCACATCGGACAAGTCCGACAGCGGGGGTAAAAATAAATCTTACAGCAGCGGAAGCGATTCCTCTGAAGAAAATCGCCAACATAAGAAGCAGAAGAAAAAATCGAGATCTAGAAAATTCAGTTCATCCAGTTGTAGTTCTCTGGCAGAAGAACCAGAGATAGTATTTTAGCAGGGAATCTAAGTAAATAATACAGATTCTGGAAAAATATTTCAGAGGATTCATTATTAAGATGGCCGTTTGCACCGACCATTTTATGGAAGGCTTAACGATAAGTATTCCTTAAAGTGACATTTTCCAATGTAAAAATGTTATTTTAAGGTATACTTATCGTTAAGGCTTCCTTAAAACAGTCGGTGCAAACGGCCATTAGATTAAAGGTTACTCCTTAAACTTTATTTCTCCACCCACACAAAATATGAAAAATCAAAGCAATAATGTATTAAAAAATATATATTGAGTTTTAATTAAATAACCTGTACTTATATTTAGGTCAAACACTGCTGTGATATTTCTTTATTAGATGTTTTTGTAGGAGTACATATAAAACTTCCTAATATCGAAGGGAATTTCTGATCATTTTATTACATAATATTATTAGTAATATTTTTTGCAGGACTATTTTGCATAAGCAGGTAAAACATCTTCCCAAGAAAGGATCCTATAACGTAATAATGATTCTATGAGTGCAAAATAGATTATTTTTAAATGTACATTCAACGCATTATTTGAATGCTTAGTCCAGTTATGATGAGAAGGTTTGTTTTGGTCCATGTTCTAGAATTGTTCCAGAACCATGCGCAGAACTATTGCGCAATGGTCTTTAATTCTCCACCAATCCATTTGTACTCGAAACCAAAACTTTGCCAAACAGTTAAATGTCAAAAAGTAAATTATAAATAAAAAAGAGGAATAACACAGGGTCAGTGTTTGGGTAAGAAAGAGGCCATACAATATTATAAAACGTAGATAAATTAAATAATTTATTCATAAAAAATCTTATGACCCAACAATTAATCAACTGCTCCATTCTCATTATTCATTCGAAAATTCCTTGTAAAAATTCCAACACAAAACGTGGCCAGGATCCCAAATACAAAACTACTTGCAAAAAAGCCAAGCGCAAACATATCAATTCTGAAACAGTTCTCGCTTTGGGCCAGAACCGAAGTTACTGTTCGATAATGGTTATGGAACCATTCCGAAGAAAAACCAAAACACAGAACTTACAGGTTCGGAACTAGTTCTGGCGAAACCAAAACAGCGAATATCTACTGCACATGCTCCAAAGGTTCTGGAAGAGTTCTAGAACAGTTACGAAAATGAACCAAAATAAAACTAGAGTCAATTTGTACTCTAAGGTATTTGATATCATTTGTAATACTTATATGAAACTACTGAACGTTACCTTTTATTGTTTCTATAGGAAGAGGCCATCTTTTTGTAACTGTATAATGGAACAACATAAGTTTTATCAAAGGTTTGTAAGTTTTTATAATTATTAAACCATTCGAAAAATGTTATAAGATCTATTTCTATTAATAATTTTAATCAATTCCAGTTCTCTGCACTTTACAGAATAACTGTGTCGTCTGAAAAAGTTACAATATTTCCATCTGTATTTAAACGACAAATTATTTAAAATAAAATTAAACAAGATAGGACCTAAGACAATATCTTGAGGCATACGATATGCTACTTATTTCCTTACTTGAGACATTATTAATTGTATTTGTGTTTGTTTTTGTAAATAACTTTGTAATAAATTATATAGGGTGCATCACAATCATACAATAAACTTCTATTATACGAAAAAAACGGCACATGGTATTTATTTACTTATATACTTCAACCGGACCACTTTTATTGTTGGAACAGCTGTTGGTAGAAGTCTTATTTTTGGTTTTGAGGTTCGATCAAAACAATCTGCTTTAGAATGGCGTGAACACAAAAAATTAAGATATTTTGGCTCACAATTTGTTTGTTGCATGAACTCAAGCCATAACTTTGTTTTTTTGAGAATCTTTAATAAATCTGAAAATTGTTTACTTGCAATCAATTTATAAATCTAAATTGAACAATAATTTATTCATTTTAACAGCCACATTTTTTTTTTTTTTTGGCATAGGCACATTGCCATTCAGCCAGACACAGATTCGTCCATAATTAGAACTACCCATCAACAGCCACATAAATATCTTAAAATTGCATAAAAGAATTGTTTAAATAAAAGTATGTATACCTTATAAACCATGAGACTACGCCTATGAGCACAGTTGATCGCAGACGCACTTACCATGTTGGTTTACAAATTTAAAACATTAAAAATTTTTAAATCATGGAGAAATGTGGTGGACGTCTCGATTAGGGTACTGTCAACTCACAAATGGAGCACATTTTGAACACTTGATTAAGTAACCATTATGTTAAAAATGGTGTAATCTTTCAATTGTTACGTTTTAATGTAATTGAAAATAGTTTGTATTAAAAAATTTATTGACAAATCGGCGTTACCAGACTTCTGTTTTATTTATTTAAGATCTTCCAGACTACATAAAATCATAAGTGTTACATATGGTTGAACTCGTATTGAATAGGAGATTCCAATAATGACTTAATATACAGCGTGATTTATTTGAAAAACCAAAGTGACTAATAATATAAGAGAAACGGCAAATCTGGCAACACTGTAAATATCAAATCTGGAATCTCCGTATACCAAAATAGGTGTACCCCAAATTTTGTACATTTAGGACTTAGCAATTTATGAGATAATTGGCCGTTTCCAGACTTTTGGGCCACATATTCTAAATAAATAGAGGTTTGCGTTGTCGGTTTTTGCCATTTGATTTTTTTGTTATTTATGCGTTGTACTGCTTCTATATGGGAAGCAAATTATGTCTTTAGAAATTGAAATGAGTTTACTACAGAAATGATTCTTGTATAATTTAGGTTAGGTTTATTTCCTATATCTCATTTACTGAGACAAGCGACGCCATTTGGTTTATCAAATTTACAGACAGTTTAAGTCTTATTTTTATCTAAATAATTTGCTGTCTCTCCACCTAGTTTTATTAATTAGGGCTACAGCTCTGATTGAAAAGCCCAGCTTCATATATGTTTTGTTTAGGCATGAGTATTGTTTGTTTTTTTTATATAGTTAATTTAAGACAATATTAATAAAACTATTTAAGGGAATTGGTGGAAATGAAGAGATTCACCTTTATATTTTATGAAATAATGTTTAAAAATTATTTATTTATTTGTTTAAGAATCAATGTTTGTGTTTTGTGTATTTTAAATAAACATGTATATTTTTAAATGTCTGTTTTTAGTCTAATAAGATTTTAGAAACGTTTCATATTATTTATGAAAATGAACTAAATATTATATTTACATGACATTTTTACGTTTCAGGCACATTTCAGAAATATTTCTGGAACGTTTCGTAATATTTATAGAACACCAAATATTTTTTGAAATATTTCCGAAATGTTTTTGTGCTCTATGGGAAATCACTTCGCAGCAAAACTGTTACAATTGTTCACTAGTAGTCTTGAGTGATGCTGGTTTAAAACATTTCAAAAAGTGCAAAGTTTTCAATCAGATCATTAGAGTAAAATCGTCATATTTAGAGTTACACCAGTTTAGGTTAACCGTGAGTATATATTTTAAATTTGGCAAAACAGGTTATCGATGAGTAATTTTTTAGGCAGATATTCCAATTATAATTCTAATGAAAATTTTGAAACGTTTTATCTCGAAATTAGTACTTTTTAAGTTGTGCCGGTGTTCTTCCATGGTAACGATTTATTAATATTTTTTAAATAGTCCATAGAAAACTTAATCCTTTAGTAAAATTTTGCGGTTTATAGGCCAACGAAATAATTATTAAAATTTAAAATAATATGTCTCGTATGCCTGATGACGTGTGATTTAAATTTCTGAGTGTCGTTGAATTATTTAAATTCTCATTGTTTCATGTTATATAACCGCCACCAGAACGCAGCCATTTCCTATCAAATTTAAAAACCAACTTTTAATCGAATAGATGAATACTGAATTAATGAATCAACAGATAATAAATAACATAAAATCTAATTTAACCTTGGAATAATAATGACACACACGCCCATTTGCATACGATTAAATTGGCGAAACAGGCTAGACTCTTTCCAATTTTAGAAATGTATTTATTCTAAAAATTTCGCATGATAACAGAATGCAAAAAAAAGAAGAAAGAAAAATATACACAGTATTTACTCCTAAATCTTATGACAATATTAAAGGAATATTATAAGTTTAAAATAAAAACTAGTAGCACGGGAAAATACACCAGAGGAAACAGCTACCCGAAAGAAATTAGAGAAACAATAATTAAAATAAAAGAAATTAAAAAGGAAATGGTAACAAACCAGAGCCCTCTTTGATAAAATAAAATAGACAAGGTTTTTAGAAGTGTTGCATCATCTCTTTGTCTTACGTTTGATATCAACGTGAAGGTAGATCTATAGAGATATTTCCAAATAATTATTGGGTTTAATATTGAAACAGTCATTGTTGCAAAAATTGCTGCAGAATAAAAAATTGTTCGTTGTGACAATAATACTTTTAAAAAACTTATTTTACGAGTGAAGTTCAAATAAGACTGTGATTACAATGAACAGTGCGATACATTTATGGAACAATTTTCAACAGAAAGCTGCACACAGTGGATTGTTTAAAAAAATATACTAAATTACAAAGATTAATTCATCGCAAAGATTTTGTCTGCCAGCATAATAAAAAAAAATAAAACGAAGAATGATAATAGGAAAGGAATATAAATAAGAATTGTCCAGCAAAAATAGTTGTAAGAGTGAAGAAAATTGACAGATTTACGAAATATATAGAGATCCATTATTAAAAGAAGGTTGGAACGCAATTATTGAAGTAAGAATTATTTTATTAGAATAGTATTATAATAATGGATAACCATTTTACCATACACATTTTAATTTTTTTGTAGATGAAAGGAGGCTCAAAAAATAAATAAAAAATTGTATAAGTATGTCTCGCTGACCGCTACAAGATAAGCTAATAAAAAAGTTGGTTTATTAGCCCCTTTTCTGCTGATTATTATGATAGTATATTTATTATGTACTTCAATAGCAGTTTGTGCAACAAGAGTAGATATTGGATAGAGTAGATCCTAGATCCAACAATAATTATTAAAATATTTTTTTTCTGGTTGATACACATATTTAATTAGACAATTCATTTGACATAAACGTTCATAGCCCATATCGTAGAGTGTTCAATTTTGAATTTCGCAACGAGGAGGGTTCAATTCCCGATGGATTATGGAAAACTATGATAATTTAAAAAATATGACTATTGTTAATTATTTTAAATACATTTTATTTATCATAATATTGTTCATTAGCTTTTTTTATATGTTGTATTGCTTTTGTATCCAGATAAAAAGCGTTTAATGCAGTGTTGCTTATAGGTTTTACCACACATTTTTTGGACAAGTTTTATAAGCAAACATATATCTTGTATCGAATGGCCATGGGACAAAATTGGATCTTTATTAAAAAAGCCAGCTTTATTAAGGTGTTAAACCAAACAGATTCACTTTTTAAGGTCACTTCATCCTAAGTTGACAATATGGTATTGTCGCGCAAAGCCAACCCTGTGCTTTGTTTATTACCGTAACGCGACAAGAAGTCTAGCGCTCGCCATATCGAGACAAACGTACTGCACACATCACTTACACATTTATTCATTGATAAAATAAAGTTGAATCTGCGTAAAACCCTTCTCTTTATCCCCTCTCTTACTTCTCACTTTTCATCTCCTCACCGCGGACCTACAAATGGAGCGTATTGATTTCCGAAATAATCTTGGCATTGTGAGTATTATATTTTATCAATGAATGGTTATATCTCTGTTATCTCTGGGTAGTACGGATTAAACGGCATCCAACTCGGTTCGGTCCGCCTGACAAGCAACTTCTACGGGTCTGATTTGCATGTAACGAACTGCTTTTTCTACACCGATTCGTGAACGCTGAACTCGAATGCCAATATCGCTTGTATTACGATTTAAATTATTAGAATCCTATTATTTATTACACATTTTGAAAATAAAAATCAATTTTCTATTAACGAAATTTTAAGGCACAAAAAAAATACAAAAATAGAAAAGTTCAAAATAAAAAAATATCGAAACAAAAAATTGTTAAACTCGCCAACAATATGTTGACAGTCTTAAGCCTGATATAAGTGTGAATGGAAGTTTCTTTGAATGTACAATACTTTATTATAATTTTATAGTGCTAAAAAAAGGTTTTATTATACTCGTAGTTATTCAAATTTACGTGCTTCACATTGTACTAAAATTGATTCGTTATTGAAACTTTAATTTCATTTTATCGATAGGTAAGTAAAAACTTTTTTACTTTTATTAACTTAACGTACCTACCTAAGAAACTAATGAACTAATAAAATGTTTACCGTTATTAAAATTAACTAAACATTTTTCCTTTTTTTACCTCTATAAAAATACTTCGCAAGAAATTTAAAAACGTTTGGAGTATTTGTTTACTCTCATTACTTCCCCCTATATTTGCATCTTCATCTAGGGTTTTTAAACAGTCCCCACTCATTGTCTTTTACTCTTAGAAGCACAGATATTTCGTTTATTTATTAAAGATTGTCAGTTTTGTTTCAGAATCCGATAACGTCAGAAATCCGAAAACACCTTAATAACATAATTAATAATTACTTGTCTTAGATATGTTACATTTGTTGTTATTCCGAAAGAAAAAAAATATGTAGAAAAAGTAACAAGGCATCGTGCCAAAAACAGAAGTTTTATTTAGGTTTCGAATCAATCAGTTCCCAGATAAATATTTTCTAAGTTAAACTGCTATTAATAGAAACTACAAAATACTACTTTTATTCCGATTGATATGTTGTTTACTTATATTTTTCAATTGGAGCTTTTCAAATGCTGTATTAGTCTTAAATACCATTTGCATCTAACACATATTTTATAATTTCTTAAAATTGTATAGTTTCCACATACCTATATATTTTTTACTGTTAAGGCTTGGCCAACGCCCACAGTTTTAAATGGTTTTAAAAAATATACTAAAACTTTATTATTATGTTCATAATGTTATATCTATTTCGGCAAATTAAATCAAATACAGTGTTCCAAGTAAAAATACTAATAATTTGGCCGATTGTATCGACAATCTGTGAAATTTAATTTCTAGAGAATTTTGGTATTGTATTGGTATTATTGAGACGGTGTTGTCCAAAGTCTAATTATTTATAAAGTACCTAAATTAAATAACAGAAATATATAAAAGTTTAAATATATCTAAAATATATGCAATGTATATTGTTATACGTTAGAAAGTCAGTGAAACTCTACAAAAATCAAATAATAAAATTACATATTATAAAAAAATTGTTGTGTTTTTTATAATGAATTACATATAACTTGTTGTACTCTCAGCTTCCGTCTAAGGACATATTCTTATTTGAACCGGCAACATTGCTATATACAACTTGGTCAAAGAACTGGAAGAAGAGAGATTTCAGTTCGAAAACGTTGCTCTGCAATTTGAAAGGTCGATTCATAAACTCGACGTTTGCTTTTGCCGATGCCGATGCCGATGACGATTGCCGACTGCTGTTCGTAGCCTTAAATTCATCCTATTCATAAACTTGACGTTGATGCGGTTCTCTTCTTCTTTTTTTGGTGTTTTGGAAAATATATAACCTATAATTTTACTTTTTGTGTTGATATTTGGTTTTTGTGGTGCTTTTGCTTTTTGATAAATTCATTATTTTTTGTGTTTTAATTTATTTAATGCGATAACTAAAATGGACAATGAAGTAGATCTTTTATTGGGTGCATTAGGCCTTGTCTTTTGTGCAATAGCAATAAAAAAAATTGAACAGAAGAGGACTAGAAGATTCAAAGTGAGACCAATTAACAGGGATCGAAAATCTTCTGGAAATTTTGAATATTACAAGAAAATGAAGACATGGGATGAAGAACAATTTTTCAAATTTACTAGAATGACAGTTCCTGTATTTGAAAAATTGTTGTTGAAAATTAAACCTAGAATAGGCAAGCAGTACAGAAGTGACGGCATATCACCCGAACAAAGGCTTGTCATCACTCTTCAGTAAGCTTTTGTAATCACTATAAACTTTGAGGATAATAAAAAACAATTTTTTATTTTTCAGGTTTCTGTCCCAAGGTACAAGTATGCAGGCCCTTGCATGGACATTTCATATAGGACTTTCAACTGTCCATTACATAATACACTCAACTTGTGCAGCTCTATGGGAAGTTTTAAGTTCTCAATACCTTAAAACTCCTGAATCTGTAGAAGAGTGGCTTAATATTTCCCAAGGATTTCAAGAACGTTGGAATTTTCCCCATTGCTTGGGAAGTATTGATGGGAAGCATGTAAATATACAGGCTCCATCAAAAAGTGGCTCATTATTTTTTAACTACAAAAAGACATTTAGTGTAGTTTTGTTGGCCTCATGTGACTACAAATATAAATTCACTTCAGTGGTGTTAAGGTTATTTGATTAGACCTTAAGGCAAGACCTACTTTTAGTTTTGTACATTTGGTGACAATAGTTAAGTTGACGTTTTTTAATATTTGAATATAGTTGTCAGTTTATGTAAATTTTCTATATTTCCATTTTTATAAATATTCACTTCAATAAAGAGTTCATTCAGGTGGTGGTGGTGTATATCAATATAGCTGAATAGTCCACTCGTAACAGGTTATGGGCCCAGGGCTCAAATCTCTATTTTGATTACACCCAAACTCCACTTGACGCTATTACTAGAAGAGTTATTTTCAACAACTTCTTGCCGAATCTGAACTCTAGTCTGAAGACGAAAATGGATAAAGTCGACGTTTCACATGTAAATAAATTCGACGGAAACAACTATCAGCAATGGAAATTCCAAATGAAGTGTGCTCTTCGGGCAAAAGGAATTTTTGGCACAACAGACGGCTCAGTCCTGAAACCAAAAGATACAAATGAAGTAGATAACTGGTTGAAACAAGATGCCAACGCCATGTTCATGCTGACTTCTGCAATGGATCTATCGCAGATAACATTGGTAGAAAACTGCACAACATCTAAGCAAATCATTGACAAACTTGACTCAATTTATCAGCAGAAGTCTGAGGTCAATAAGATGATGGTCCATGAAAAGTTTCATCAATATAAAATGTGCCCAAGCGATTCCGTAGCTCAACATGTTTCAAAAATTGAAAATCTTGCCAGATTAGTACGGGAAACAGGAGAAACCATCAGCGAAACTGCAATTCTGACTAAGATTCTTAGTACGTTACCCCCAAAATACCGAAACGTAAGACAAGCGTGGCTATCTCTCGATGAATCGAAGCAGACGATAACAAACCTTACTGCTAGATTACTAGATGAAGAAACTAGTATTACTTCATATGAAGAAGCCGAAACAGCTCTGGCAGCAGTGTCTACCAACAATAGAACTACGTCCCAAGGTACCAAACCTAGAGCAGCAATATACTGTTACAACTGCAGAAAGAAGGGGCACATATCTAGAAACTGTCGACTACCCAGAAGAAAAACAAAACCCCAGGATGAAATTAACTCTTCGAACAATACAGTGCACAATGAAAGAGCAGGCACTAGCCATGAAACCGCGTTCAATGTAACTGACGAGAAAGAAGTATTCATCGGAGAAGAAACCTGGATTATGGACAGTGGTGCTTCTGCACACATGACGTACAGACTAGACTACTTTACTCATTTTGATGAAAATAACATTTCAACAGTGACTTTAGGAAATAATCAGTCGTTAACTATTAGAGGCAAAGGCTCTGTGAAAATACAGAAACTGATAGATGGGAAATGGTATAGTTCCACCATAAACAACGTTCTCTATGTCCCAGAACTAAAGAAAAACCTTTTCTCAGAGGGAGTAGTTACCGCCAAAGGAATGAAAATAGTAAAAGAGAACGACGTAGCAACAATCTATCAAAACAATGATATTGTGGCCTGCGCCATACGTGAACAAAACAACCTTTATAAACTGTTATTTCGAACCGTAGTTGTTAATGCCAATGCAACTAGTAGCGAAAGTTTAAGAGTATGGCACGAACGCTTAGGCCATGTAAATACAAAAACACTACTTGAAATGAGAAATAAAGGTCTTGTAACTGGTGTTAACTTCGATGACGTAGAGAAATTCTTCTGTGAAGGATGTGCATACGGCAAGCAGCATCGATTACCGTTCAAGAAACGCCATAGTGATGTGAAAAAATCCAAAATCGGTGAATGCATTTATAGTGATTTATGCGGTCCAATGGACACACCATCTGTTCGTGGGTACAAATATTTTGTAGCATTCAAAGACGGTTTTTCTGGTTTTAGAGTTGTAAACTTCATTAAGCACAAAACAGATGTGCTAGATTGTTTTAAACATTTTAACTCTTCGATACAAAACAAATTCAATTGCACAATTCAATTTTTACATACAGATAACGGAAGTGAATATTGCAATCATGATTTTAAAGAGTATCTGAATAATGAAGGAATTCAGCATGAAACAACTGACCCTTACACCCCCGAGCAAAATGGCAGATCAGAACGAGATAACAGAACAATTGTAGAAAGTGCGCGTTCAATGATGTATAATTCAAATTTACCTAAATACCTGTGGGCCGAGGCTGTAAATACAGCAGTGCACATACTAAATCGCACACCAACCACACAAACCCCAAATTCAACACCATATGAACTCTGGTATGGTAAGAAGCCAACTCTAGATTACATTAAAACGTTTGGCTGTGAAGCTTACACACACATACCTGACGAAAAGCGCAAGAAGCTCGATCCGAAAAACAAGAAACTTATTCTTGTAGGATATGACAACGAATCTAAAAATTACCGATTGTTCGATCATTTAACAAAGAAAATAACGATTTCCAGAAACGTACTGTTTAATGAGAAAGTGAAAGGTTTCGTTTCAAAACCAGATGTTATTCCTATTACAGTAAATACGGAAAAAGATGTTTTTGACGAATCACCTAATACTGAACCAAATCAGGTACGCAACGATTCATCGTCTCAACCTGAAGATACCGTATCCAATATACAGTCTAGACCGAGAAGACAGATTCATCTTCCCAAAAGATACGATGATTTCGAACTCAATTTCGTTGAAATTGATATACCTCAAACATACAAAGAAGCTCTAGAAAGTAAAGAAGCTAAAAATTGGAAGGAAGCCATTGATGAAGAACTTCAAGCTATTGATAAGAACCAAACCTGGAAAGAAGTCGAACTTCCACCGAACGTAAAGCCAATTGGATCAAAGTGGGTATTTCGGGTAAAAAGAAACCCTGATGGATCAATATCTCGCTTCAAGGCGCGTCTTTGTGCAAAAGGTTTTTCGCAAAAGAAAGACATAGACTACAACGAAATATTCTCTCCTACAACTAGATATGACTCGATCCGAATTCTTTTAGCCATTGCAGCAACTCGTAATTACGATATTATGCAGTTTGACATAAAAACCGCTTTCCTTTATGGTGAGTTAAAAGAAAACATCTATATGACATTGCCAACTGACATGCAACCGGAAACTAACCGAGTTTACAAATTGAATAAGTCATTGTATGGTCTAAAGCAGGCACCTCGGTGTTGGAACCAAAAGTTCAGCGATTTTTTTAAAAGACATGGATTCCGCCAATCAGATGCTGACAAATGTGTCTTTATAGGGCATGTAAATGACATAAAAGTTTTGCTTGTCATATACGTAGATGACGGTTTAATCATATCTCAAAGTAAATCGACAATACAAGTGGTTCTTGATGAACTACAAACGGCTTTTGAAATAAAAATTAGTAAAGCAAACTACTT
This sequence comes from Psylliodes chrysocephalus, assembly GCA_927349885.1. Classification (NCBI taxonomy): domain Eukaryota; kingdom Metazoa; phylum Arthropoda; class Insecta; order Coleoptera; family Chrysomelidae; genus Psylliodes; species Psylliodes chrysocephalus. The sequence goes on along the minus strand of OV651815.1, from coordinate 40,996,864 downwards.
CGTGGGACTAGAAATATCCAGAAGCGATGACGGTTCAATTTTCATCAATCAAGAGACCTACATAAAGCAAATCATAAAACGATTTTGTCTTGAAGATGCCTATCCCGTTAGTGTACCAGCTGATCATCAAATAAATATTACAAGAGACACGGACATCTACCTCGAAGAAGGAGAAGTACCTTACAGACAACTAATTGGTTCCCTAATGTTTGTAGCAATTGTAACCCGTCCAGACATTGCTTATTCAGTGGGAGTAGCTAGTCTCTATTTGAATAAGCATACAAGAGAACAATGGAATGCTGCAAAGCGAATTGTTAAATATCTCTCTGGAACAACGAGTTATGGAATTAAATTCAATAGTCAACCTAATTCCCCAACTTTGGTTGGATTTTCTGATTCAGACTACGCCGGTGACATAAAATCAAGACGATCTACCTATGGGTATGTTTTTAAAATTTGTGATGCACCTGTGACCTGGACTAGCAAGAAACAATCATGTGTTTCATTGTCCACGACAGAAGCTGAATATATTGCAGCTTCTCATGCAACCAAAGAAGCAATATGGTTACAGAAAATGTTGTCCGATATATGTGAAATTGTTGTAAAGCCCACAGTATTACATATAGACAATCAAAGTGCTATCAAACTAATTCGAAATCCAGAATTTCACAGTCGCACCAAACATGTGGACATAAAATACCACTTTGTGAGAGAAAAATTTGGAAATGGTGACATTGTCCCTGAATATGTAAGAACAACTGAACAACAAGCCGATATATTTACCAAACCACTCTCAAAACCTACCTTTGAAAAACTAAGAGGCATGTTAGGTGTTCAAGAGCCAACATAATTAATTTTTTTTAAATGTTCAAAAAGTGGGAGTGTTAAGGTTATTTGATTAGACCTTAAGGCAAGACCTACTTTTAGTTTTGTACATTTGGTGACAATAGTTAAGTTGACGTTTTTTAATATTTGAATATAGTTGTCAGTTTATGTAAATTTTCTATATTTCCATTTTTATAAATATTCACTTCAATAAAGAGTTCATTCAGGTGGTGGTGTATATCAATATAGCTGAATAGTCCACTCGTAACAAGTGGATATTGGCGCATATGGGTCACAAAGTGATGGTGGAGTGTTTAGGCACAGCATGTTTGGGCAGAGGATGGAGAATTGTGACATGGATATACCCCCAGAAAAACCCTTACCAGGCATAAATAATTCATTACCACATTTCTTTGTTGCGGATGAAGCGTTTCCTCTAAAACAATATATCATGAGGCCGTACCCTGGGAAAAATTTAACAAACACCCAAAGAATTTTCAATTACAGACTATCTAGAGCTAGACAAGTTATTAAAAATACTTTTGGGATAGTTGTAGCTAGGTGGAGGTTATTAAAGACAACCATTAATGCCAAAGTTGAAAACATAGACAATATTGTAAAGGCTGTAGTTGTGTTACATAATTATTTCAAACTGAAATGTCAGAACTAAGACATGAAAATATATATTGTCCTCCAAATTTTGTAGATAGAGACGGTGAAGAAAATGGCAGTTATAGAGCAGAACAAGAGCCTTTACAATCTGTTGGTAGACTAGGGGCTAATGTAACAAAACGTTTCATATATGGAATAAGAGACACATTAGCCAGCTACTTCATCTCAGATGAAGGGCGAGTTCCTTGGCAAGAGAGAGTGATAACAGCAGATTAAAAAAAGTGAAGTGGTTTCCAAACAGTGTAGTTACCAGTGCAGCTCTTTTAAAAATGTATTATACAGTTATTGAAATATTAAGCCTAAGGTAAAATTGTGCTTCATTTTTAGGTCAGGCTGTATATTTTACGCACATATATTATGTACTTTTCATGATTTTTTTATTCTAAGGTTTTACCTTTAAGTTATATGTAAGCAATAATTTTCAATGGTTTTAATCTATTTTTTATTTGTTGAATCCACATGCCTTTGTTTCAAAAATTGTGATGATTGGGAAGTTAATAAATTATGAAGGGTAACATAATTTTTCTATAATCGTTAACAAAATTAAACATTATTTAATTGATATTACTGAGCAAATGGGCATATTTAATCACAAGTAAGAGAAGTAAATTAGTGTATATATGGTTGAATTCTTGGGACAATAATAAAGTTTTATGGGGAATTATAGGGGGTGATATAAGTGCTTTATAATTACAGATAAATGTTCTACAAATGCATGTTTTGGTCTTTCATGGGTAGTATATGTTTTAGAATCTTTCAGTTTTATATTTTAGGCAAATGTGCCAGTAAGTAAACCTTAAATTTGGATAAATAAATAAAACAATATTTAAAATATTTTATAAAAATTTATTCACTTTCATCATCAAATAAAATTTTTAATATTTGTTTTCTTTTTTTTGCGTCTACTTCACTCATTTTGTGGAGTTTTTCATAAACATATGCAACAAATGTGCTGTTTACATTTTGTTCTTTTTTAGTTAATCGCTCCATTATAGAATTGGCAACCCCAACAATCGGTCCAACCTCCCCGACAATATCTTGGGCCCTTTTTCTCTTTTTGTCATGTCCTGAAAAAACAATATATTTACATAAGTGAAAATATTTAATAATAGGAAGAGGTATTTTAATTTAGAATAAAAGAATCCAAAGAATTCTTACCAGAGGCTGAAAGAGGGGTCCCACCAACAGCTGGGGTGTTTGGTGTCTTCGAGCGTCCTGGAGCTTCAGTTGGGGTATTTGCCCTTTTCGAGGGTCCTGGGGTTTCCCCATCTTTTACCACCTCAGTTGGGGACATAATTTGGCTATACGAACTCCAGACTGAAGATGAGGAGGAAGGCCTACTTTCCCCCGACAACTGGCTCGATGGTCTCCTGCCTTCTTTTTTTGTTGTAGTGTAAGTTCTAATAAAAAGCCATGAATCAATAACAATTAAACTTTATAGCACACTTTAATGGGTTAATTAAGAAATCCAGACTTACTTGCGTGGTTATGAATATTTTTCATAAAACATCATTCTCTCAAAATACGGCCAGACTATTTCTGGGGCCTCAGCTCCTGAACTTGTTTTTTTTTTCTCTTTAAGGAACCTGTCTCTCAAGTTCCTCCACACTTTGATACAGTCCTCCACTAAAACCATGAAATTTTTCATTACAAAGTTCAAACAATGGAAAAATTACCTACCACTACAATTAACAACTTCTGATATTTGTTGCCAAGCCAGTTGCTTTTTTTTATTATTTTTATATTCTTTGTTCCCTAAATCAAAAATATATGGGAAACCTTGAATTGCCTCAATAAGGAGGCCGTGGTCCATTTCTCCATACGATGGAGCTGTAGGTTGGCTTTCAAGCTCAGAGTTTTCTGAAATTATAAAAAAAAATATTTTAGAAATAGAAAACAAGAGGTATTTTGTCTATTACATTATTTTATGTACTTAGGTATATCAGATTAATAAAATTTTCTTACCCACTGATAGCTGAGACTCCTCATTCTCATCTTCCAATTCATAACGGCTCATTTCGAAATTCATATTTCCACTTTATAGTTTATAAATTTATAACTACCTACACTTAAAAAACTAACTAACAAAAACTAATAGTTTAAGGAGGGAAACAATTATAAATATTAACTCGGCAAAAAGGCAAACACAAACGACAAAGGCAAACACAAACGAATACAACGATACACGAATAACGAATGGCTGTACAAAATGGCTGTTTGTCTGTTTGTTGTTTTGACATTTGACACTATTTCGACTTACGGTGGACATGCGCACAAAAATTCGATCCCCTGCGTGGTAGTTGTGGTACCCTATATGATGGAGGCCAAATAATAATAAAGAAAGAAGCGCTCCAATGTCATGCGTCAAAATCACGTGACAAGCTGAAAGTGATTTGATTGGCTCTTTGCTAAGGCTACGAACGTCGCTACGAACGGCCGCCGGCAAAAGATAAAATTCGTTTATGTTGAACGTCACCAAAAGCAGACCCATCGGCAGACGGCACCGTCAACGGCAACTATGAATGGTCTTATGCACTTCAATGTTTTTAATCTGTAACGTCCAACGGCATCGGCAAAAGCAAACGTCGAGTTTATGAATCGACCTTTAACATATACAACATAGCAGTGTTGCCAGTGGGCAGGAAATTTCTCGCTTAGACTGAAATTTTCAAGAATTTTATTTTTCTCTTTTCATCCTTATTGGCTCACACAATGAAGTGTGGCTGACGATTTTGCGAATTAATCATGTTAATATTCTTCTTTTTTTAATATTTATTTCTATTTACTAGATCACTTAATGAGGGCAGTTAAAAACAGCTAAATATATAAGTTTTTATTGTAGCCATTTGCCGTATGCCATCTACTAATAAAGATGTTTTTAATTGTCCCTTATATTATATTAGCATTTATTTAAATTTCTATTAACTAGACCGTTTTTCCGTAATAAATAAAAAAGGGTAGGGGGTTAGTTAACGATGGGTTAACGACACCCTAAATGTATTCAGTCAGTCTAATTTTAATATTCTTTCTGCTAGTGAAATAGTTTGTTGTGGAATTTGATTATTTATTTTGTGTTTTTAGACCTAAAGTTCTTGCTAATTCCAATTTTTAAAATCCAAACTAATTATTCATACTTTCGATTTTTTAACATTTTTCGATATTTTGATAAATAACCTATAACTTAATGTAAATTGTTTTGATAAGATGGGATATTATTTCCACAAACTTTATATGAATCTAAATTTGAATACTAAATAATAATAATAATAATAATAATAATAATGAACTAAATAAAAAAAAAACATCCCATATGAAGAGAAATTTAACGATGACACTGTATATTATAAAATTTATAGAGAATGACATCGAAGACAACTCTATTTAAAAAATGTATTCTCTAATCATAAATAATAGGTATATACAGTCTGTTCGCTATACTTACGCGGGTTTCGGATTAAAATTTTTATGAGTATTTCCAGGTAAGTACCCGAAAGTTTGACCTGTTCTTTGGGGAAATATCATCTGGTTAAATGAAATGAAAAATAATGTACAACTTTTTAATTAAATAATAATGGAGAGTCTTTTGTATAATTGAGAGCAGAATTAAACTTTTTCATTAATGGTGTCTAATGTGGCTATTATAAACCTAATAATAATTTTATATTACACTTCACACAGAAAATACGGTTTATGTATAATAAGAGGGTTATTTAGCTCAAATAAAATATTTACTAACATAAAAATTTGTTCCATGTAGAGAATTTCAAATGAAAAATAAAAAAATTGAACTTGCCAACAAAAATGAAAATCAGTCATTATCATCCAGAATATCATAATCGTCATCATCATCACTGTCATCACCATTAATTGTTATTATGATTGGACCGAGGGGGTAGTCACTGTGAAAATCTTCTGTCCTACGGGATGGAGATCTCATGGAGATCCGTGGAGATCCATGGAGATCCGTGGAGATATATGGATATCCATGGAGATCCGTGGAGATACATGGATATCCCTGGAGATCCAGTGGAGATACGTGGAGATCCGGTGGAGATCCAGGAACTTCGGCTGTAGTCGTGTAGAATCGGAAAAGCGTAATTGCGTGCGCACATCATTTTAACAGGTACCACGGCACGCGCTCACGCGGCTATTTGCTTTAGGTCTTTGGCAACACGTGAAAGTCTGTTTTCGGCTGTATTTTATTTAATCAGGTCTGCTCCGTCTGCTATAATAGTGGTGAGCTCAAGAATGTACTTGTATGTACCTGTTATAAATACATACAAGCATAACTTACGTAAAGCATAGAAGTGGTAGTAGTGTGTGTGTTATTTATTGGCGAATGTAAAAGGTAAGTGAGTTTATTTAAATTTTTTTAACACGATTTTATTAGAAATAAGCTCTATTCCCGAAAAGGTTGTTTTTTTTACATTTTGTATTTCACATTTTTTTTAATTGTATTAGTAATTCAATATATTAACGTAAATCTCGACGTAAATATTATGACTAAAAAGCAAAAAATTAAATATATTTAAAAAACTAATAAAAGACGCTTTTAATGACTACAAAGTAAGAACTAACTTTTCTTAATGTGCTTAATGTGCAAAAGTATGTGGGGTGCATCTTAGAAATTAATTAAAAGTACATGCTCTTCAAAAAAAGAAACGTAACTGGCATAGTCAATGAACGTTAAAAAAAAGTTATTATTTTTACTTTTGTTAATGGAATAATGAAAAAAATAGCGTTTTTTACCTTTTTTTGTATAACTATATGAGAATAAATGAAAGATGGAAAAAACTCAAAGTTAGTTGTCACAAAAATATCGAGAGACCGGTTCCTCCTAAAAACAGCTGCTCCTTTGGCTAATGCCGCAACAGGCGATTGATTATACAGGGTGTTAAAAAAAAAGTGTCACAAAATAAAACGGGGGGTAGTATGGGCCAAAATATGCAGAAAAGTCTTAATAAACATATGTCCGCAAATGAATGGTTTCAGAGATACGGAGTGTTTTGTGTTTTTTATTATTTTTTGATTATCTTTTTTTATTCTCAAAAACTTGCTTTTCTTATCAGAGTCTACCGATGTTTTTTCATAGATACTATTTGCAGTTATTATTTTGTTGTGGGTGAATAATTTTATAAATTTTCGTTATGCCTGTTTACACCTCGGTTTACACTAATATTGAATTAGCTGACATGCATTTTATGTACGGTCGTGCAAATGGCAATGCATTGAAATGGAGGGAGGGCACTTTGAACATCTCATTTACCTCTATGTTGTTATTGATTGTTTATAAATATCATTGTTTTTTTATAAAAATAAAAAATTGTTATAAACACAAAATGGTCCGTATTTCCGAAACCGTTAATTTGCGGTCATATATTTCTTAAGACTTTTCTGCTTATTTTGGGTCATACTATTCACCATTTCATTTTGTGACACTTTTTTTTTAACACCCTGTATAAAAAAAGAAAAATATTTTATTTAAATTGGTCAAATTTGAGAATGGAATTTTTGTTTCCTTTATTTGAGAATAGTTTCACTGCATTTTTTCGAGCATTTTTTAGCTTATTAAAAACTAATATACGTTTTTTTAATACTTTTAGGTACAATAAAATGGACAACGAACAACTAGACTTTGAGAAGGACTTGCCTCCACTACCGCCTTCTCTAAAAAATATTTTGAAAATTTCGGGCTATTTTAGTCTAGAGATACTAAAACAAATTTCAGATCAAGATATAGAACAAATTGAAAAATTTTCACAAGAAGAGCTTCCACATCTAATTGAACCAGATGAGTACGAAAATTACTATGGAGTATACAAAAAAGTTCCAAATAAATTCAAAATATTACCTGGTCATAAAAAGTTGTTACTGAGTATTCCACAACAATTTCAGTCGAATAAAGAAAATACCGAGAGAAAAAATAAAGAAAAAAAGAAAATAGAACTCCAAGAAGAAGGATCAGAATCATCTTCTACGGTTTCTCAAAAATCAAGCAAGGAAGAAAAGGTGGTAGTTGACTTACATGAAGAGAAAAAAAGTCTGAAAAGGGAACTAGTAAAAACAGTTAAAGCCATAGTAGAAGAAAATATATCGGCTAAATCCGAAAGTAATATTCTAACTAATTTAGCAAATACAGAAGTAATAGTGGAGATTGGGCACAATGAAGAAATGTACGCGACAGTTAAATGTTTTCTATGTTCGGTACCAATAAAGCTTCATTTTGAGAGACAAAAAGCTAATTATCCTCCTCGGTGGTTAAGGGGGAATTTTTATAAGCATGTCCGAACTCACTTCAAAGATAAGGGTATTCAAAGCGAAGACACCAGTGCTAAACCGATACGAAAAAAATTTAAAACAATTGCAAGCTATTTTAAAAAGAGAATGGAGGATAATACAAGACAGAATATTCGTATGTTGCCAGAAATTCAAAAGCAACCTGAACTGGTAGATACTGAAGAAACTTTCGACTTAGTGGTCAAAGATATTAGCGAGGATATCCCAAACTCTGAAAATTTCGAAGAATATTGCGTTGATGAAGATAATCAACAACAGTCTTCGAATAAATCAGAAAGTCAAGGAATCGTGATTCATCAAAATATTCTATTACAAAAGAACAAAATAGAAAGATTCATATTTTTAAGAAAATTGTTCAAATAAAAGTTGTTTGTGACGTCATTCTCTATAATTTTTGTCCCATACCTGAGGAAAAGTCGAAAAAGATAAGAAAGCATAAGTTAAGGTATGACAGGAAAGTCATGTGTTGGACACATCACATATTTTAGAAAGATCTAATTCCATACAAAATTGAATGAAATGTTTATGGAGGTCTGGAGGCGATATACGAAGACCCATGGAGATCCAAGGATATCCATGGAGATCCATGAAGATCCAAGGATATCCATGGAGATCCAAGGATATCCATGGAGATCCAATAAGATCTCCACAAATGGAGATTTTCTGTCCTAAAAAATCTCAAGTGACTACCCCCTCGGATTGGACTTATTTCGTTTATTTTATTTTCACGAGTTCACCATTCTATTAGTTTCTCGCACTTGAATATACAGTTCCGCCACACTTCTGGAGTTGCAATTGAAAGTGCTTTTCGCCTATTTCCCCGAACTGCGTCGTCACTATAACCATTAGGCCCAATGTGGTTGTCATAATATTGTTTTGCTATTCCCCACATATATTCGATGGGATTAAACTGACAATGATACGGTGGCAAACGTAAAACTTGATGACAGTAACTTTCAATAATCTGATCCACAACAAAGGTTTTTGGTTTTGCGTGTATATTTGCCAAGCGTAATAATTCTGATTTTAATATATATTGAGGAAATGGTATATGTTCCTTTGTCAACCATTCTTTAATTTTATCAACAGTCCACGAATTCGTTGGACTTTTGTTTAATATTTCAGAATGGTAAGGTGCAATGTCTAAAATAATTACGCTGGGCTCACTTAAACCTGGGAGAAGTTTTTCATGCAAACATTCCTGTGTTCATATTATCGTGATAGTCACTGGATTTTAATTTAGATAAAAATATTAAATCAGCACCTTCTATAAAACCCGATTTCCCTCCTGCATGTAAAATTATGTATCGCTTCCCTTCTCCATCGGTATGTTTGATGCACTTTACGTTATCATCTTGCATTTTCTCTTGGTTGCACCCTTAGAAAATATCCATGTTTCGTTTAAATATATAAAATTCTCCCCTTCTTCTTTAAATTTAGACTATTTTCTTAGAAAGTTAATTATCTTGTGCACGACATAACTTCTTTCACAAAGAACCTTTCTGTTATCTCCCTTTTGAAATTTGAAATCCAAGTTATGTATCACTTGCCATAGACTTCTGCCAATGTCGTCAAATTTTCTATCTATTAATTCCGAGAGAATTGTATTTAAAGTCACATTTTCCTTGTTGGCCCTCATTCGATAAATGATATCACGAATTTCAAATTTCTTTCCATCTGGAATATCTTTCGTTTTCAATGATGGGCGAGTTTTGCGGTGATCTTCTTTCGACAGTTCACTATTGTGATTTTGTAATACTTCTCTTAATTTGGTTTCACTAATTCCTAGAGCATCTCATACGCGTTGTTGTACAGACATTACCGATTTTAAAGGACCGCCATTTTCTTTTTCATCCGTAAAATACTTATGTACACTACAAATTAAAATGTCCACTAAATTTACAATATACATACAATGTCAACACTTGCAAAGAATCAATTCATCTGCAATATTTGTAATAAATTTAGTACCTACCCTAATGTTATTTTAATTTAAATCTGACCATTACAGCAATTTTACCTAATTTCTTGGGAAGAGGCTTATTGGAACTGGTTGTCAATGAGTAATTTGCATAATTATTTTGTTAATCCGAAACCCGCGTAAGTATAGCGAACAGACTGTACCTTAAAGTAGATTAAATGACCGCTCCCCAATAATGAATGCTCTGACAATGCTCAAAATCTAATCAGCACACCAGAGTTTAAAATTTAGTTTATTCACTTTTTCTGTTTTTGAGTTATCGTGGACACACACACACACACATCATCACAAAAATGCTCAAAATGGATTCAAGGCCCCAAAACGGATTTAAGGACCCCAAATCGTAAAAATCTATGGAAAACTTTAAATCTAAAAAAATCATGAATTCTATACATTCTGTACTGGTTATAGAAAATAAAAACTGATTTAATAATTCATTAATTATTAATGCTATTTAAAAATGGTTGATTTACCTAAATAGCAAAGCATTAATTTCACTTTAATGGTTAAAAACACATGAAAGCTTACTCCTTTTTACATGTGGCTTTTTACATGAATCTTATTTATTCATTAGCTGAATATTATCTAAAGTCGAGACCTCTACATGTCATTTTAAAATTTTATTTGGCGCGTTTGCCCATTAGCTGTATACCTATCTAAAGAAGAGATCACTAAAATTCACTAAACTCTGGTGCCGATACTGTTGAACTAAAATATTACTAAAATCTAGTTACTTTTATTAAATCGGATTATTTTAATGCAAAATCAAACTCATGTAGTTATTACATATCCATTGGCTTCAATATTTGTACAGAATATACTACAAATATATTACAGGTCATAACATAGTTCAATTTAAAAATTAATTAAAATCATTTAAATTAAGCTGCAATAATCAGTGTGATCAATTTATTGTATTTTCAATAATTAATTTGAGTACTTTTTCGGTTGATTTTCGGAATATAAATTGTTTCACCACTCAGCTGATACTTTCAACTATTCTCAACTAATTTGAGAGCCCACAAAATCATTTACGTTTTAAACGAATCTACATCGGTCAGGGTCGATGTTTTTACATGCATTTTGTTCGGACCAATTTTCACGTAACCCCAGTCTTAACGGTATTTATTAGTGTGTTTTCTTCAATAAAATGTATGATTTTACTAAATCGAGGTATTTAAAAATAAATAAATTTGAAAGTGTTAAAAGTTTGACTTTTTAGAAATGTCATATTTTTTAATTTGGTTTACAGAATCCAGGACAGATGCTCCCCCGTACATTTAAGCCCTCGATACATTTGAGACCCTCTCTTGATTTTTCGAATAATGATTAAATATAAGTGAGACAGTTGCGACCCTACCTCTATTAGTGGGTTACTTGCTAATGCCTACTAATAATGCATACATTTCCCGGAAGTAAATGAGTAATATATTTATTAGTAATACTGATATTTAATTGTGAAAAATTATCTTTAAAAGAAACTATAAGTAGATTTGCTGGACAGAATAAAATAAAAATTTTTGTTTGGTTTACTGACATTATATAACTTTCCTTCACACTTTTTACAGGCTAAGGACTGTCGACATGGATATGCTGGCGTGTTTAAAAGCTTTTTTTTTATTTTTTTTTGTTTTTTTTTTTTATTTTTTTTTTTGTAATGTTATATGCATATTTACATTTTTTGAAATATTGACTAGTTACTCCAGCTTTTGTACAAAGGGAAGAGTTTTTAAACATTTTAAAAAATATTGTTTGTTTCCGCATACTCCTTCATTATCTTATCAATGCGCTCATCTAATTGAATATACGTCTTTTTTCTTCGATTTTCCTCTAAATTTAATGTTTTCCTTTTTGATAATAAATCCGAATACATGGACTTGCCTTTTAGGCACTTAATTAATTGTGTGATATGTGGGTGATAGTTTTTTTATGGCCACATTTAATCTGTGATTCCAGCCTTCCACGGAATTGTTTGTTCGATGCTTTTGACTAAAGATGTTCCACATATCAATGTCTAGGACTGAATTTTCCATCCATTGTTTAATGAAATAATCTTGAAATTGCTGCAACTAGGGACACTTTGCATAATGCTCAACCAACCATTTTCTACTTCCGTGGGAGGAATATATGCTAATGCTGCACACATACGTATATGTTACCTGACTTTGGCATTTTGTTTATATTCTTCGGTCAATCCCAACTCTTGTACTTTCCTCCATAAGCATTAATTGAAATGGAAGTTGCAACCACTAATTCTGGAAATGTGCTTTTCAAAGCTGCTATTGCAGCCATTTCAAAGTCAATTTTTACTGTTTTCGGCGACCACCTGGGAAGTTTTTCTTTTATTATTTTACACAATCTAATATAGGTTTTCTTCTGCTTGTTTTGCAGTTGTGCAAAATTACAGGAACTATGTTTGTTTCGGTACAGTTACTTCCTATGTCTACATGAAACGAATACAATTGCGAGAATTGTTTACAGCAACTTTTGAAAGTTCCGTCTATAAATATTGTTTCGGCTGTACTGAGTACATTTTGTCCATAATTCATTCTAGGTACTGAGACGTGATAGACCTATTATTAATGGGTGATTTCGAATCACCCAAGTGTCTTACACTTACAGTGAACGTACGTACGTTTAACTCTGAAACAACCTGTATATACCAGTAAACCAAAAAATCTACTTTCATTATTCGACGTCTGTTTGGGATAAACAGGGGTAGGGTCGCAACTGTCTCACTTAAATTTTATAATTATTCGAAAAATCAAGAGAGGGTCTCAAATGTATCGAGGACCCAAATGTACGAAGGCGCATCTGTCCCGACACCGGTTTACATATGGAGTACACCATCTTTGGATACACCAGATTAACGTTCGTATTAAATACTGATTGATAATGAAATGAGAAAAAAAGGGGTAAAAAGTCATGAATTACTGTCTCTACTGTGAACCTTTTTCATAAATAATTGTTAAAATAGTTATTAGACGAAACATCCAATTTTGAGTTTTATCGTTTAGCGGAATAAAAAATAGAAGTAATAGTTCATACATAATGGTTTGTTTGGTGCAAACTTTACTAAAGTGATAACACCCCTAGGGAACTTATTAGTGTAAGTCAGAGCTGATTGGATATGCTGATACACGTGATTGAAAATGAACGATTTTAATTAATTAATTTCATTCTAATTCTATTTTTATACAATACATTCTTTACTCAATTCTTTACAAATGATTTATTATATTGATGGAATATAAAGATACCATAATAGTATTTATTCTACAAAAACGGTAAATACTTCAGATCTAAATAATTTGTGGAAAACTGTTCTGTTAAATGCAACTGAAAATTCTGAGAACTGTGATAAATATTCTAAATTAAGATACGGTTCTAAAAATAATCGTAAAACCATTATTATTAAAAAAATTACTCAAGTTACGTATACATATTATGACGCAAGTAAACAAACAACACACATATTACATATTATCGATTTATTTAATCGATGATTAATAAATTGCATGTAAATATTTAACTATAGAGTTTACTCCGTTTATTTATTTTAATGTCTGTACCTATTTAATTACTGATATTTTACAATTATTGTGTAAGCTTCTGATAAGTGTGTACGTATGTATAAAAAGTGACGCAAAATTGGATCTTCAACTGTCTATAAAAAGTCGGTTTCAAACCTTCGCGAACTTTGATTCTATCAATCCAAAATTCTGTTTATTTGAACATAGGGAGCAATAATTTAAACCACATGCTTACATTCGTGAAATACGGAAGGTTACTTATGAGAAAAATAAATGAAACTGATGTTTACAAAAAAAAAACATAGGTACTAACAATTACTTTGTGCAACAAGAGTGGATATTATAATGGCCACATCACATGAAGACGAAGTTTGGACACGAATCTGTAATAGGAGTGCTTATTGGTCTGATAGTCTGATCGCGATACGAACAATCCACTCAAGTTGAGCCAGTATTCTTTTTTTACGATTCACAAACGAAAGATTTTCAACATTTTTAAAATTAATTTAGACATTACTAAGATCAAGTAACTATTTTAAAATACTTTTACTAATAAATAAAATAAATCTGAAAAAATATTTTAAATAAACTTAATCCTGGATTTGAATTCCGGATCTTTCGCATGGGAATTCAATTCCCTATCTCTGCGTTAACGAGGCAAACAAATTTTGTTAATACTGATACTTAGATTGATTATAGATGGTTTTATTAAAATTTACGATTTATTTGTAAATATAGACGAATATCTTGTAAAATTATAGTATTTATCAATCTCAATAACTATAAAATATACTGACCATTTATTTTGACAGAATTATCACTAGTTTAAAATTTAAAAAAATAATAATAATACTAGCCCTACCACCAAACATGAACTTTAATTGGTGGATTTCATAATAATCATCACTATCATCGTTATCACTACTTGAGTATTGAGTAACTCATTATTTTACAAAAATATTAATTCTCGACTATATGGCTCTTTGTAACTTTTTACCACGTCAGAGGAAAAATGTGTTAAATTTTTTGAAGGTGGTCTTCTAATCATGGATATTATTTTAGGATCAGAAGACCAGTCCATTTATTTTTCCAGTCATAAATATTTGACATTTATTAAAGTGAATCATTTTATTAATGGAAATAACAGTCTAGCATATCCTAACCGGAGGAAAGTCAGTCTGGCTGAAAATTTGCAGATCCAAAAATTTGACCCTTATTTTCCCATGCTTGAAATTTAACGTATTATTTAATACTGTCATAAACTGTAATCAAAAGTAAGTCTGGTTGATTTACGAAATTTCTAAATGAGCTTGGCGGCACCTTGAAAATTGTCAAAATTACAAAAATGTTCTCTTACCGTGGTCTATTCTGTAACAATTCCTTTATATTTAACGGCCTTTAAAAATATTTTCTTCTTTACTTCTGTCATTATTTAAACGGATCTTTAAAATATATTAGAGGACTATCTTAAAGAAATCTGTTAAAATAATGACAGAAGTAAATTAACGAATACGAACATATTTTTAAAGGCCGCCAATATTTTTAAAGGCCGTTAAATATAAAGGAATTGTTACAGAATATACCCCATTTTTCCAGATTTAAAAATTCGTCACATGATAAATAATACTATAATTTCATAGAAAATACACGTCTGGCTGTCATTTAAAATCACGAAAGCACCGCTATTTGATAATATGTCATTGTAGTTTAATTTTTCAGTATTATTTTTAATTTATTACAATTTTATTTTTCATTATTCTGATTTTTGCACGTGTATTTTTTAAAATTCGATGTTAAATAAAAACTTATTTCTGCGATTTTCATTAAAATTCATGATTTCGTAAATTAATTGTTTTCAATCTGCCCAATAAGAATTCGGTATTCTATACACTCACTACAGTGTATTTGCTTACTTTGTTTTTTTTTTTTTTGGCAGCTGAAAGTGATATCGTGTTTTAGCAAAATATTGGTTCTTGTTCATATATTTTGTATAGTTCCACAGATAGTCG
The DNA here is from genome assembly GCA_927349885.1 of Psylliodes chrysocephalus. NCBI lineage: Eukaryota > Metazoa > Arthropoda > Insecta > Coleoptera > Chrysomelidae > Psylliodes > Psylliodes chrysocephalus. Next base: position 40,981,547 of record OV651815.1, on the reverse strand, counting down.
CGCCTGAATGTAAGAAAAATTTGTTATTTTTTTTATTTTTACTATATCTTACCAATTAAACGAGATATACAAAAATGTCAGAAGATCTTTTTTGTAGGGAATTAAATTCCCTACAACAAATATTCTTAGTCGTTCTCACGTATCTTGTATAGTTCCGAAGATACTCGCGTTTAAATGAAGAACAATTTCGCCATATTTCTTTTTTTATTGCTATAACCCAAAAACTAAGGGAGATATAAAAGAATGTCACGAGTTTTACTAAAACCATGTTTTTTTGGATTCCTGGGATCTCAAAACGTTGAGAATAGTGTTTTTAGCCATAGTGAAATTTCGCCCTAAAACAATACTTTTCTTATCATAAATTATGAAAAGTAAAAACATGTAGAGATGACAACAATCACCTGTATAATTGAACATGCCGAATTTAGCGCGCCTGCCGAGCGTTGGACGAATCTGGCAAGGCTTTGGGGGTGTTCCACATTAGCCAGACTATATTTGTAGCTGTAATTATAATATAAACTATCTGAAAAAAATTTAGGAATGCGAAAATAAGGTCAATCGCTTTGATATTTTTTTTCCAATTTTTCACCTGCCAGACATATTACCCATACTCACATATTAGCCAGACTATTTTTTTTTTTTAACTTCACTATATCTCTCACTAATAGAATGATTTTTATTACTGGAAAAAAGTGCAGTATATATATTTGTACTTTAAAATGCATTTTCCGCCCCAACCCATCGGAAAACTCCCGAATTTTGCTTAGAATAACAAACCGAATAATTCTATCGGTGTTTTCTGACTGGGAAAATAAGTACCAAAAAACTTCACTGTCCCCAGGACTATAAGTAGGTTACTAAAGCTGGGTTTATCAAAGTCTAATCAAATCAAATATAGAAATATATGTGTTAGTAGTAAACAATTCTATATATACTTCGGTTGAGAATACCATTATAAATATCGCGCCTTAGGATATAAAAGTGCTCAGTGAATAATAGCTCACTTCTCAACCTAAGTGTATAATGTAGGTACTATTAGTTGAACTTTACATTTTGGTTCAAAACTATTATAAAGATTTCCCCAAAATAGGGAGAGTGAGTGTGTGGAAAAAATTTGCACTGGTAGATAGTAACTAGAATAAAGATATATAATGCTTGGCCTTCTATATTATACTCTTCACAGATTTGTTTTTTAGAATCAATAGGCCTCATCCCATCATAAAGCTTGTTTTTTTGATATCGTTTCTTGTTTCTGAGTCAATGGGCTTTATCTCCTTATAGAGCTTGATTTTTGCTAAAAAGTTCATGTTGATGTCGCTTTTGGTTTTTAATTTCTATTTTTTTATTTCATCCCCCCTTTAACCTCTATTTTATTCAGCTTTTTTTTAAACAAATAGGCTTCGTCCCTTTACAGAGCTTGATTTTTCCTGAAATTTTCAAATTGATATCGTTTTCCGTTTTTAACTTATTGGATCCGAAGTAAGGTCGACCTTCACCCATCTGTTTAATGGATGAAAGTTTCTTTTTATTAAATAAAAATGATTATAAATATACTGCAAATAGGTCATGACTATTTATTTTCTTAAAGTAAAAAGAAAAAACGATACCCTGTAAAGTATTCCCCAGATGCTTCTACTATGCCCAAACTTTAGTCAGCTCACCGCAGGAGGGATTAAAGCTTAAGTTTAAAATTTGGTGTTTTTCTCTTCATTCGTTTTTAAGTTATCTTCAAAATTCGAAATTGCACAAACTACTGTGTGAAGATAATAATAACCATTAAAATCAATAAATGTTTAGGTCAAACCTACTAATAAAATTCTATTTAAAAATATCTGGTTAACAAAATTTATCGTTAATCCTTTCTAATCTGCCTGAATTTAAAAATAAGATAAAAGATAGGTATGTTGAAACTAATCCAACAATCAGTGGCGCCGGCTTATTATTTTTCAGTGGAATGCAAGGTGTATAAATTATTAATGGAGCCCGTATATGTTAATAGGTCATGACGTAAATAACAGCTGTGGATTCAGCACATTGCACGCATGTTAATATTGGCGCTAAAATGATACATAGGTGATAATTTAGTCATTATATCTTTTATCTAGATGTTTATAATCGTCTGTACCTATATTTATCCTAATTTAAAGTAATCAATTATATAAATCCAATAAGCACTCTGTATAAAGACCGTACCTAGAATGACCTATTAACATCAAGGTTGGCAGGTACAAGTTTTTACACCTAAGTTATAAAAAACCTAAAAAGGTTTTTTAACATACCTAAATATTAAGAATTCACATTTTTACTAATCAACTCACGGGAGAAAGGGTGCAAAAATGAGTGTATATAGAAACAAATTACAAACATTTAATCAAAGGTTATACTACTTCTTCTTGGTATTGATATTTAATGATAGAATTAAAACAAATACCTGTACCATTTATTTATTTTTCTGTTTACAAAATTAATTTTTTCTAATATAATAAAATTTAATTTTTCATGTTTTGCTTGTATTTTTAGAATAACTTTTACATAAATGAACTAAAAATCTTTAAAAAACCTAAAAACCTTAAATATGCCAATAAAATCTTTAAAAGGGAACTGGGTGGCTCAGTGGTAGAGTCTTTGCCAGTGGATCCAAGGGTCCCAGGTTCGAATCCCACCGTTGGCCGGGATTTTTTCATTTAATTTAATTATTTAAAATTAATTCTAATGCCTTGGTAGGATTCCCCACTCGACCATTCACTGTTGGGTTCTAATTAACAGTGCTGTTCCTAAAGTGGCGCTAGGAAACAGTAACAAAGCCTGCACAGAACACGAGGCTAATAACCTTAGCAGTTGATGCCGATGACACCAAATTAAAAAAAAACCTTTAAAAACCTAAGTAATCTAAAAACCTGCTGATATATTTTTTATTTCTTAGGTTTTTCCAACCTTGATTAACATATAGGTAGGTCCTGGTTATTAAAAATAAACAAAACCGAAAAAAAATAGATGAGCCTCTTGTAGAAATTGTTACCACCGAGGTTACCACTAATAATTTTTTGTTCTCGGTTTTGTTCATATTTTTTTAACGAATAAACTACCTACCTATTAATTTTAGTTTTTTAAATAGCGTCACCAGGAGCCATGTCCCCTAGAATACCGTTTCTTTGATGCAACTGACCCCTTGCAACCCATGCATGCATTCATTCGTCGTCTCTGCTTTAGTTTATTTAATATTATAAGAAAAATTTTTGGTTAGTGCAAAACACAAAAAAAATATTTAAATCCGTTATTAATAAAGTTAAAAGCTTTATTATGTTATGAGAAGAACCACCTGGTAACCAGATCACTGTTTTAAAATAACTCAAAACACACACAATCGACTACTAATCTAGTTTGGCCTAGGCCCTAAGAACATCGAATTGTTTAGGAATGTGTTCGAATTGATAACGAGATTTGAAAAAAACAATAAAGAGAAAACATAAAGTATGTTTTATACCTATGTAGGTATTTTTATACCTATGTACCTAGGTACCACGTAGGTGGTTTCTATATTTTTTATGGTCTATACACATAATTTTCAGCATAAAGATACAAGCAGGTTTTCGCTATTTTGCATTTAATTTTGGATTGTTTTCTATTAATAGACTTATTTGCAATTCCACGATCTTTAATCCATGCATAAAGGGTCAGTAAATATACCAAATATCCACCATTTGGTAAAAAATATGTCAAAGTCGAAGATATTAATTATAGATACAGCAATAGCCTACTTAGTTTTTAAATTGCCCGTCCATAAAATTAGAAATTCCCTTATAAGAGTAAATAATTACGACTATATTTTACTTTTTTAAATTACCAAGAATTCGAATTAATTACTTAAATCAACTTTTATGGGGTAGTTAGTCGTTATTTTACCATACTATTTTCTTCCCTTGTCCTCATTTAGGGCAAGAGCACAATAAAGTTGATAAAAACACGCCCCATTGAGACAGAAAACAACAATTTTACTTTTATGTATGATCTACTTACCGGTTTTTATTCAAAAATCCTTAAATTAGAGATAAGCACAAATAATCTGCTTTCAAAACACACAAGACGCTTGGGACGCTACGCTAAAGGTCCTTGTATACACAACAAAACAATCTGCGACGCGACACTAGGCGGTATTTCTATTATTTCGAATTGTCAAACCACTGAAAAAAAAGCATGTACGTTTGTAAGAAAAATATCAGCTAGAATTAGTCGATTTCAATCGTTTGTAAACAATTCCTCCGAGTATTCGCAATTAATCACAAATCACAAAGGTTCGGCTCTGGCGATGGTCTCTCTGTGGACTCAAATCACTCAAAAGAAGAGAAACGAAGCCTTCGCCGGTCCGGGGCAACGTTGCCAGATTTATTTTTTATCCTATAATAGTCAAAAAGAAAATGATACGGGTGTTTCATAAGAAGTGATTAGTTCTCTATAAAATTTGGAATACAATTAGCTCAAAAAATAGAAGTTAACAAAAATTATCAGCAATCTAATAAAAATATTTGAATAAGGATAATTTCCTGACCGTAGCAGAATTTTATATAAATTAAAATTTCCTTGGTTTAATCGGTCAAATGTTCTTATTTTCTATTGTTTAGAACACTTTATGTGTTTCGGAAAATACAATTTTGCCATCTTCAGGTGCAGTCAATTTATAAAAATTATGGGGACGAATACAAACAGTTTAATTTTTTTTTAATAATAAAACGCCATCGTTCTATTTCACAACGTGTAAAGGTGTATTCGAAATAATCATTTTTATCTTACCTACAAATCCACGTGAAATAAAATTACTTATTTTAGAATTAAGCAATAAAAAAATCACAAGAAAATGGCATAAAATCAAAAATATTAAAATAAATTTCTAGATATACAGTATGGTTCAAATGAAAGGAATAAATTCATTATAATAAAAGTAGGTGGTTTTTCGAAAAAATTTTGTTTACTTAATGCGCAATTTTTTAAATAGAATTTCATTTTCCCCCACTTCCGATTTTTGGACAGTGACGTCATTGACAATTTTTTTAAATAGTAACCCCAATTTTTTTTCTTGATTTTGATAAATCTTGCAATTTCCTACTGGGAAACATAATATTTGAAATATCTGACATAACAATTTTTTTTGAATAAAAGTCATTTAAAGATCAGATACATAAATTTTATTTTATTTTGAAACACAATAAATGAATAAAAGATTATTTGTAATTAAGTGCTTCATCTAAAAAAATAATAATAATGATAAAAAGAATTTAATGACAATTTCACAAATTCTTCTTTATTATTATTATTATTATTATTATTATTATTATTATTATTATTATTATTATTATTATTATTATTATTATTATTATTATTATTATTATTATTATTATTATTATTATTATTATTATTATTATTATTATTATTATTATTATTATTATTATTATTATTATTATTATTATTATTATTATTATTATTATTATTATTATTATTATTATTATTATTATTATTATTATTATTATTATTATTATTATTATTATTATTATTATTATTATTATTATTATTATTATTATTATTATTATTATTATTATTATTATTATTATTATTATTATTATTATTATTATTATTATTATTATTATTATTATTATTATTATTATTATTATTATTATTATTATTATTATTATTATTATTATTATTATTATTATTATTATTATTATTATTATTATTATTATTATTATTATTATTATTATTATTATTATTATTATTATTATTATTATTATTATTATTATTATTATTATTATTATTATTATTATTATTATTATTATTATTATTATTATTATTATTATTATTATTATTATTATTATTATTATTATTATTATTATTATTATTATTATTATTATTATTATTATTATTATTATTATTATTATTATTATTATTATTATTATTATTATTATTATTATTATTATTATTATTATTATTATTATTATTATTATTATTATTATTATTATTATTATTATTATTATTATTATTATTATTATTATTATTATTATTATTATTATTATTATTATTATTATTATTATTATTATTATTATTATTATTATTATTATTATTATTATTATTATTATTATTATTATTATTATTATTATTATTATTATTATTATTATTATTATTATTATTATTATTATTATTATTATTATTATTATTATTATTATTATTATTATTATTATTATTATTATTATTATTATTATTATTATTATTATTATTATTATTATTATTATTATTATTATTATTATTATTATTATTATTATTATTATTATTATTATTATTATTATTATTATTATTATTAATTATTATTATTATTATTATTATTATTATTATTATTATTATTATTATTATTATTATTATTATTATTATTATTATTATTATTATTATTATTATTATTATTATTATTATTATTATTATTATTATTATTAATATTATTATTATTATTATTAATATTATTAATATTATTATTATTATTATTATTATTATTATTAATTATTTTGTTAGATTAAGCACTTAATTACAAATAATTATCTTTTATTCATTTATTGTGTTCTCAAAATAAAATAAAATTTATGTGTCTGATCTTTAAAATGTCTTTTATTCAAAAAAAATTGTTATGTAAGATATTTCAAATATTATGTTTCCGAGTAGGAAATTGCAAGATCTATCAAAATCAAGAAAAAGAAATTGGGGTTACTATTTAAAAAAATTGTCAATGACGTCACTGCCCAAAAATGTGAAGTGGGGGAAAATTGAATTCTATTTAAAAAATTGCGCTTCGAGTAAACAAAATTGACCTGTCCGAGCATTTTTTCGAAAAACCAACTCCTTCCATTATAATGAATTTATTCCTTTCATTTGAACCATACTGTATAGTAGATCATTTAACATTATAGCTAATAAAATGCTTGTAAATGAATATTTTCTTCTGTCTTCAAAGTATCAGTCGCTACACCTGTTTTTAAAAACGTGGAGAAAAATGACATGAGTAATAATAATTAATTTTCAGTCTCCCGAAAAATGTTGAAAAACTATCCAAAACCAGCAGTGGTGGCTCGTAGGTTTGAATGTAGGTGACGCGTTGAAAATAAAACACAAAAAACGACTTTTTTTATTTTTTGTACATAAGATCGATTCTCCTTTCCTTTAAACTTGCAAAATTATCTATTATATCATCAAAAAATGGCTCTGATCGTACAAGTTCAATTGAAATTTTTGCTAAATTGGTAAGTCGATCTTCTGTTAACCAAAAATATACGGCACTTCGAAATGCTGTTACAGCTTTGAGACGTTGCGCCAAACAATGAACGAACACCGCCGTTGGTGGTACTTGCTTAATCTTCGATTGTAAACCATTTAATTGTCCTGACATAACACTAGTGTTCTTGAATGTCTACAAAACTGAGTGAAATATAGAAATCTAAAAGTTCCTTAAAATTACCGCGATTTTCGGAAGATTTATCTTCATTATGACTATGAAATGCCAATTCTTGTTTTCCTGCATAGAACGTCTATTAAAATGCACTTTTTCATTAAATTGTTTTACACATAGTCTAGAGTTTTATTTTAAAGCATCTTCAATAGTATTTAAATTTTTTTTAGTTCTGTAAATCTTAATTCACAACGCGTATGTTCACATGATGATTCATGTTTATGTAGGCCGCGAGTTACTTTCCCAAAATCACTAAAATCGTCTTTATTCCATACATTTGATTTTTTACACCTATTATCAAACAGGGTACGCAAAAAAGCTTGTTTAAATAAAAACTACCACACAACCATTTACATTCGGAATGCCACCCTTTCCGAAATTTTCGCACACTTTAGTTTTTTTTGCTTACATTTAGTAGAGGTTCAGGTTTTGTCGAATTCAAAAAGTCTTTTTTATCCTCACTTCCCCATCTACAGAATGGCATCTCCAATAGCATACATACGGGATCATGTACTGGAAACATTGTTAGAAAAATCGAAAAAAACTCGCAATAGTCGCAATTGGCCAACAAGTCCAACCACATAAAAATAATCCCCACCGGAAGAAGCAAACTGAATCAACGCGTGAAATGCATTAATCGGCTAGATCGAAACGTGCCGTTACCATGGCAACCATCATAAATGCGCCGATAGAAGAGACGCGTGTTCGGCGGTTTTATGCATAGCGCGTCAAGCGCTCCATTCGCTCGAATTAGGAAATCTTAGAGTACTTTAAAAATATTAGATTGGCGTCAGTTATTAGAGCTGACACAATTTCTGAAAAGAAAGAGCACTTCTGTTGACCGACAAGACAAAGATGAACTCATGTTCAAATCAATCGGACAACGAAATTTCAATTTTCTTACCAAAAGCATTACATTTTTCTATTGCACTTTATAGTGTACTGGAAGCTATACTTCCACCAGGGTTTTAGCTTAAAGCTTTTTGGGTTACCATATTTCCCAGGTGCGCAATGCATTCATGTCATCTATTGTAAGTCAGATCTGATATATTTTGCGGCGATCAGTTCAACCTTTTGCTTGCGAGAGCGTTGATTACCTCCCAAAGTGGGAAATATATATCCCAGTAAGCGTTTCCGTGTTGTTTGTTAAAGATTATTTGTTTTGCAATTTTAAAATTATTTTATCAGCTGGTTTTTTTTATCGACAAATCACATAGGCAAGTACTATCGTCCTAAGTTCTAACTTAGTTTTATCAATACCTATTTAATATGAAAAAATAAATATTTATGCAATTTTGGGTCAATTAATTGACTTTTAAATTAATTTTTCTTGTTTTTAAATTTATTCTAAAAACAATTTTTAAAAATGAAAAGAGAATTTTATTATTCTGATTATTTGAATTTAGAAATAAAATAGAAAACCAACGAGCAGTAAAAAAAATAATATAAATTTTGAATGGCAAGGATTTATAGTAGACAAGTCTTGTACATGACTAGTGAAATTGAAAAACGATTTTTTTAGTAATATTAAAATTTCGACACACAAGTATTAGAAATTAAAAATTTAAAAAACCGACTTTAAAAACGTGTAGATGCCATCACCACATCTTATCCAAATTTATATGGGACCACCCCTAAGGTACCCCTTTACTAACAAAAAAAGAATCATATAAATCGGACAAGATGGTAAAACATAATCGCAAAACATACATAAAAAATGAAGAGTTTGAGGATTTTCTCATGGACCCAATTATCAGATTTTGACCAAATTTATATAGGACCACCCCTGAAGTACCCCCTTACTAAAAAAGGATCATTGAAAACGGACACTGTGTTAAAGAATTATCGCTGAACATACATAAAAAAAAATATTGTGACGAATTGAGAACCTCCTCCTTTTTTGAAGTGGGTTAAAAACTAAACTAAATATGTCGTTTTTCTGAAAAATAATTGGAAACTTTAGTAACTGAGTTTGTGTATGATTAAGGATGAACAAGCGAAAAACTCGTTCGCCAAAACAGAAAACAAAAATACCTATAGGTTCTTTGGGAAAATAATTATTTCCCACCCAAAAAGAAGCCCTTTGTCCAAAATTTTAAAGTTTTGTGATTAACTTAAGTCAACCAAAAAAGCATATTTGGCAAATTTTAACCATCTAGGAACAAATGTGTGTTTTGCCCCATGGGCGTCGTTACACAATTCTATAAAGGGGGGGCAAAATTTTGAAAAAATTTAGAATGTTTATTAGTTGAAAAACAGAGAAATTGAAAACTAAAAGAGCAATACAAATTAACAAAAGTTTTTAATAAATAAAATAACCCAACAAAAAAGACAAAAACTAAAATAAAAAAAAAACAAGAAACTTAAAACACATATTTCTAAAAAACAAATAGAAGGTGTGAGATAAAAGAAAAATATGAACAAGGAGATATACATAATATATAAAAAAAAAATAAAATATTTATAGAAACACAAAAACAAAAAAAATCACTCAAACACGTCGACGCTAGTGTTCATAAATTTTTAATTTCTTCTTCCTCTACCTAAAATAATCGATAACAGAAAACATGATTTCTTTTTAGTTTTTTGCTATTATTTTTGGATGTACGTTCATCATGCAAAGCGCAGTCAGCCTATTTTCATTCATTATTCGCTCTGTGCGTGACACCAATTTATGAACTAACGGACGATCATACGGAAGATCATGTGAATTTATTTGCATGGTTCTCTATAGGATTTGATGGATGGCGTATTAGCAGAAATTTTATTTCTGTTGATATGACATCCAGATTATTAAAATAAAATCACCATGCATTACCGTTTTCGATGATGGTAGGTGGGGTTTTCCGGGTTTTCCTCACCTGTAAGTCAAATGTCACCATTAATTATCTTTAAGTCGTCCCGGAGCGCCACAGCAAATAATAATAGCCGTCCCTTTCCCTGCACAAGCTCAGCTTTTGGACACTCATAAGGGGGTGAATTAGGGAGACGCTAAGCCTAATAAGTTAACATTGTAGAAAAGGTTAAATAATGTGAAAACAAAAACATTACCATTATATAATATCGTAGTCTCAAAACGTATTAACAAAAATAATTGGTAAATTTGCGATTGTAATTCATATTTTCTTTATTTTTAGTTCGAAAGAACCCATAGAAATTAATAAATAAAATTGGTTTCCTATCAATAAGTCACAAGATTGCATTTCAGCCACATACAATAATCAAAGGCAGAAATCTAATCCTTGCTCAACATTTAGAGTTAAGGGATGTTGAACAACATTGTAAAATAATAATTTATTGTTTATTTAAAACCTTTCAATTTTCTGATGTCTACTATTTCCAGTATTACTGTTATTATTACAAAAATAAAGGTTTTTTTCTTCTTATTGTACAGCTATCCATTTATTTCTTTGATTTAATTTTCATTTTGCTACAAAAAATTTATATAATTTACACTGTTTTTCTGCTAGTATTTTTACAATTTACAACACAGCAACTGTTATTGCTTTATCGCCTTGGACAAATTTAGCTTGTGTTTGATTTTGTAGGTTTTATTGTGTTTTTTCGTGGTTTTTAGTAGCATTGCTGCATTTAGTTATTGTCAAGTCAATTAATGTCAAAGTCATAATAAATATATCTTTTAATTTTCTTCTCTTATTTACAAAGAATATTTTATTTCTGTGCTAATTTCACGTAATAATACGTCGATGCGCGTGCGCCCATACTTAATTTAGTACTAAAAATTGGTATCGTTGCAAAAGGAAAAAAATATTTTTAGTTCTAAATTTAGTGCTAAATTAATAACTTGATTTAGGGCTAAATTTTAGTACTTAATTTAGTATTGTGACATACAGCCATTACGCGTTGTATAGTCGTAAAAGCCAGGGGGCAACTGCCCCCCCCTGCCCCCCCCTTGCCCCCCCCCCCCCCCCCCCCAAACGACGCCCATGTTTTGCCCCTATAAATAGTTAAAAAAAAGTAAACGAAACGGTAAACGAAATAAATTTGAAGATATCATTCAAAGACTAATTAAAAAGAAAAATATTAGGCAAAACAACAAAAAAAAACAATCAAAATAAAAATTTAAAAAAGAATAATGAAAAAAATTATTTTTCTTCTTATATTTTTTTTTATCATTTAATATTTAATTTATTTCACTTATACTGGCATGATTTCCATTTGTCACACAAAACGCTACAGATTCTGGAAATATATCTGAGAGGATCCATTTATAAGGTCTTATATTAAAGGTTACTCCATAAATGTTATCTCTCCTCTAATACAAAATACGATTCCTACTGAACCTGTTAGATGTTTAACTGAACATAACTAGATCTCATCAGAAATAATTATCTACTTAAGATTAGGACCATCCTCTCATCTAAGCCATGTAAGAGACAATATATCCTTAGTAAAGAAGGCTGTAATGTCGACTTTTATAGCTAAAGGGTTATTTTCTGTAATATACCTAGAGGATTCTATAATATTTTGAAGATTCTTATTCATGGGACGGCGAAGAATTGTGTCATTTAAGGAAGGAGGTAAGAAGACTTTAGAATCGACAAATTCAATTACAAAGAACACGCAAGGAACACGCCAATACTATTGAGGTTATGCCTTTAAAACAAATACGGTGGGCTTGAAACTTTGGTAGAAATGTTGCACCTATATCAGATGGAACAGACCCTTTCACAGTTGAAATCTTTAATCCTTAAGGTCTTTTAAATTTCTGCAAGAATGATTCCAGAGGGTATCACAATACAGATCATTAAATAAATAAATGTTAGTACTTTCTTTGTGTTACATTTTTTCAAATCTTCTTCGTTTATCTTCTTCGAACTTCACTTATGGTAAGTTCGGTTGATCTTATAATTAATTATCCAACAAACATTTTTTGTAGGGGAATAAAAGGCTCAATAACTGTTATCCTCCAGTTGGCCATTTAACTTTTATAATTAAAAGACCGGCATACATAGGTCACTAAGGCCGACAGCTGTTAATAGGCGCACATTTTCCCTTTAATGTCTAGAAATAAATATATTGGCAGTTAGTGGCCTATTGATGGGAAGTTTACGAGAAATTGCCTTTCACCAAATTAATACTGACTGCTGAAAAATGACCATGTGCCAGGCACATGACCAGACAAGCGAATCGATAGTGCCTCTTTGGCCACTAGTACGGCTTAAATTAGAAATTATACACTATATCGTCGGTGTCGTTCTAATACCTCGTAACCCTCATTTTGACAAAAATGAGTTTTTTTACGTCAAATTGTTGCGGTTACCCATATTTACCATTACAGAAAACCTCGTAGCCCACAAAATTTTTAAAACTTTAAAAATTTAACTTTTCTAATACCTCGTATAGTAATAGTAATAAATAAACAGAACGGTTTTTGGCTTCTCCTGTAAAATGTTACTTTTGGGCTTACGAGGTATTAGAACGACACCGGCGATATGTATCTGTAATGTGTGGACCCCACGGCACTTAGACCTCACTAGGCCCATTGTACATCCTCCTAAAATAATAGGCACCTCCCAGCTCGTGAGCTAGCCTACAAATTTAATGTAGTTGACAACGTCGCCAAGAGATGCTTCTCTTATATCGACCGGTGTTAGCCGATACTCGCCGAACGCAAATCTACTAATAAATGAGAGCATCGGGCAATCGTAGAGGATATGCCAGATGGTCTCATCTTCTTGTTAGCACCCCTTGCAGAGTGGGGATTCTGATAGACCATTATATGGAGATGCTTCCGACAATGACCAGTTAGAATTCCTGTGACCAGATCCAGATTCTATCTAGTCATAGTCAAGTATTTGTTTGCTGCAGGAATGTCAGGATAACTTAAAAACTCCCTAGTAACTCTGCAGTTTTTTGTTTCTTCCCATCTTTACTTGAATTTCACAAGGGAGTGTTCTTTAATTAGGACTGTCTCTACCGATTTTGGCAGGCTAAAAAGTATTTGGTTGGCTGCCTTCTTGGCCAATTAATTACCTTTCGATGTGGCGTGATCCATTTTAAGGTGACCTCATTGTTGATGAATACTTCGGCCAAAGCTTCGCGACATTCTAGTACTAAATTCGTGGTCTGTTCAGGGTGAGTAATGCTTATCTGCTATATGTATAATATGAGCATGTTCCTTCCAGTGATATTGTTTCTGGTAATTTATTTTGCTGCTATGAGAATCTCCGTGAGCTCTGTTTGAACTACATTGACACTATTGCTCACAGCCCATTTTATGTTAAGGTTTAAGGATCTGAAGTATGTTCCACATCCTGGGCCTTGTCTTGTTTTAGAACCGTCGAAGTAGATATTAATCGTACCTGCTACTTCCGGCTCTTCTATTTGTTCTGTTATAACTTTATATAGCTTATGGAAGATATGTCTCGGTAAGATGGAGTCTATGTTCGCTTGAAGCAGTGGGAGGGTATCGAGCACCCCCTATCAAAAGCGACGTCTCGCCTCACCGGATCCTACATCAGGTTCTATTCCAACCGTGCGAATGCGTGTTATTGTCATTAGAGCAACCTCCTTGATGTAAATATCAAGTGGGGTGCGAATAAGAATGATTTCCATGGCTCTAGTCGGTATGGTTTTCATGGTTCTTGTTATGTTGACACATGCTGTTCTTTGAATTTGTTCTACTTTACAGATAGCTGTAAATTTTTGGGTTTTCTGTACCCAGACAATTGCACCGTGTGTTAGCATAGGTTTTATGATAGCCGTGTATTGTGTAAGTACATGCAAAGACTCTGGGAGAGAAACCCCAGGTGCGCCACACGTTTCTGCGGCAAGGTATGCTCTTTTGACTGTTTTCTAAGTGTGAGTTCCATGTTAACTGGCTGTCAAAGGTAAGACCTAGGTACTTCACCTCTCTTACAAAGTTTGGATTTGTGCTTAGGAGTACTGGAGGTTTTAATTCCATTTTCATCCTTTTCCTTGTGAATATACTAAATTCTATACTATAACAGAAGGCAATCCAAATATAGAATATTGTAGACATTTTTCCTTATTCAGCTATAATATATAATAATAGAGAAAAAAATACCTTCTGCATAAGATATATTCATAAAATATTCTAAAGTAACAACATGTAAATGTAATAAATTACAATGAATTCTGAATAGTGAATACTAGAAAACCGAGACTGGCCATATATTACATGTCCACATGTTGAGTATGTGTAGCAAACGATCATCGATGTCTCCATCTACGAACGCGAGAAGGAGTCCCTCTAGACTGTTGGTTAGGTCTACGGCCGTTAAAAGGCTTTTGACTTTTACCATGTTTTTACCTAATACAGTTACTTACCCTTCATAAGGCCATCATCAACTAACCTTAATGCTGGGCCACTATCGAAAGGCCAAAAGTTTATCTTTTAATCGTCGCATTGAATTTTCCTTCAATTACAGCCAAAGGCCGGCAATATCTCGGCAATTAATTCATTGTTTGATTGATAACTTCTGTGAAAACGGCACTGCTCGGGTTAACATTTATCTGTTAACTGAGTTACAGGTTATAAACGTCAGACTTAAGGTGATTACAGCACCCCCTTATAATTTTCGGACAAGGATATCTCAAAAAGTAATTTTTTTAGAAAATTTAAATTTGGGCAAAATAAATAAGGCATTAATATCTAGAATATGCATATTTCTTAAAGTTTTAATTCTTTCCAGTTTCCGAGAAAAAAAATCAAAGGGCTTTAAATTTTGAAATATCATAATGAAAATAAATGCATTCCTCAACAGCAGTATTCTTAATATAATCCCCAAATTTAAGCTCTTAATATCTTGTTAATGATTTTTTAAATTTCGCCGAAATTAGTGGCTAAAACGCCTCGTTAAGTACTTCTTTCTAGTGTAACCAATGAACTGGAGTGGGGTAGAAAGCCAATGTGCATATTGTATCATAAAACAAGATGCGACTCTATGGGCGCAGCCATTTTTATTTCTCATCTCACTCGGGAGTATTTATAATAACCATTTTCTGTTTCACATTGTTATTGTTCAATCCGCTGGTGGATCAGACAATAACAAAGTAGTGAAATAGAAAATGGTTGTTATAAATACTTTCGAGTGAGATGAAAAATAACCTGTCTTTGCCCATAGAGTCGCATCTCAAGCCTATTGACAAGCATTCTACCCCACTCCAGTTCATTGAGTGTAACGCGTCTGTAACTATGTATCGTAGACTCTGAGTCATCATTCGTTTCTTGCAACGATTTACACCAGTTTACACCAGTTTAAACCAGAAAATAGCACTTAACAAGGCGTTTTAGCCACTAATTTCGGCGAATTTTAAAAAATCATTGACAAAAGATTTAGAGCTTAAATTTAGTGATAATATTAAGAATAGCGCTGTTGAGGAATGTATCTATTTTCATTATGATATTTCAAAATTTTTTTTTTCTCGGAAAGTGGAAGGAATTAAAACTTTAAAATATATGCATATTCTACATATTATTGCCTAATATATTTTGCCAAAATTTTAATTTTTTAATAAAATCACTTTTTGAGATATCCTTGACCGAAAATTATAAGGGGTGCTGTATTCACCTTAATGAATGTGAGAATTACAGAATGCTAAGTATACAGTGTGTCCATGGATGGGGTCCCCAAGGGGGAAAAAATCTTTATTATTCATTTTACGACCAAAAGTCATTCTTTATAAAAAGTTCTGCTTGTTGAGAAAATGGAGTTGCTTTATAAAAAATTTAGATTAAATGTACAGGGTGTTAATAAATTAGGAAAATATGAAAATGCTTCAAGAGGGAAGTACCATTATTTATAATTTTTAACAAAAATTTTATGATACAAAGTTGTCAAAAATACTGACAGATGTAAATAAAATGCTGACATAACATAAACGTATACAAAATCGGCTATCTTGATTTTTTTTTGTAAAATGCAAATTATTACATGAAAGTAATAATTATTAATATTCTATTTTAAAATATTGGAATTTTTATTTAAAAATTTGTATTTAGTCTCTATGCTAGTTTATAAACAACATTGTTTTATAAAATTTTTGTTAAAAATAATAAATAATGGTACTTCCCTCTTGAAGCATTTTCATATTTTCCTAATTTATTAACACCCTGTACATTTAATCTAAAATTTTTATAAGGCAACTCCATTTTCTCAACAAGCAGAACTGTTTATAAAGAATGACTTTTGGTCGTAAAATGAATAATAAAGATTTTTTTCCCCCTTGGGGACCCCATTCATGGACACACTGTATAAGAAGCAGTACGTTCACCCTAAATTTTATGTCATAAAAATTTATTTTTACTATAAAAAATTTAATACTAAAAATAGTATTAATTCATGACATACTAACGATTTAATTACTTTAATATTTTCGTTAAGAATTTCTCTTCAAATATTTTCCCTAAACTGAACTACATCTGGCAATGACGCATTTTCAAACAACCAGATATTTGGGTGTCTGGCCAGTGGCTGCCGATAGATTCTATAATAGGTACCTAATGCAATAAAATTCATAACATCCATTAAGTACTTGAATTTCGGACCAATCAATTTTGGAGGGATAATAAATACCCTTGTAAATCTAAAAGCATCGTACATTATTATTATTATTATTAGGTATATGAACGATGCTAAAAGTATGAAAAAGTAAATACCTATGCAGCAGTTTCAAAATTCTACAAATTTATTAAAATTCCTTTCATTAAATCACATGTTATTTGGCATAGTATATTATCATTTTGTAAATATTAAATTTCTGTGGACCCTTTTTTATACAAATGACGTCATTTATCATAAATCAAAAATGTTCTTGAAGATTAAATTATACATTACTTTTTGATGGCTAAATTTATTCGATTTTTAAAAATGTGAGATAAAATTTTAAAGATCAAATGTGGTACCTACATAAAACCAAGCACAATTTATGGTTATGCAAATTTGTATAAGGTTATATAAGCTCAAAATGTAGATAGGTAGGTATATGTATAATTTGGTTTTAAGATATACCTACAGTGTTTCTCGCAGTGTTTTATTCTTATTTATATTTATAAAAATATGTTTCCAAAAGTATTTATGTGAGGATAGATCAGACATTTTCTATGGGAAAACATTTTGAAAAAAGTTGTATTAATTTTTCAACAATCTCCTCAAGCTCTACACATTTAATCTAACGCTCTTTAACGCCTTTCAACAATTCAAAAAATAGAGCTCTCAAAATATCCATTTATAGCTTCGATGATTTCAGTATTCGATGAGAATTTCCTTCAATCTAACCATTTTTATAGATTTGGAAACAGGAAGAAATAGGACGGTGCCAAGTCTGGTGAATACTGGGTATGTTCAATTAACTGAAATCGTAATTGTTGCATTTTCAGCATTGCAATTGCCAACTTGGTGGTTCAAGGCATTTTTTTTGACAAAGGGGCATTTTAGCCTTGATTTATCCATCTTATTACGAAGTATAATTTTCACCTGTTATTGTTCTTCCTTGAGAACAAAAAATCAATAAAAAAATATTCCTCGGGAATCCCAAAAGACGGTAACCATAACTTTTCCTGCAGACGGAATCGTCTTTGCCTTGTTTGGAGTTGGTTTACCACATTTGGTGCTCTACTCCGTCTGCTCTTTGGTTTCCGGATTCTAGCATTGTGTCCACGTTTGATCTACAGTTATAAAATGTCCCAAAAATTAATTTTCATTGCATTTGAACAAGTCTAGACATTGCTGAGAAAATCGTCATTCGAACTTTCTTTTTGGTCGATTCTCAAGAAACGCAATACTTACTCTTCTAGCGCTGAGCTTCATTATGTCCAAAAATTGATATAAGATGAAATGCTTACTGTTTTTCTACTTTCTCTTCTGTCTCTTTCAACTTTAATCGGTGATCATTAATCACGATTTCAGGAAACGGGGAATTCTCCTCTGAAAAGAAAATAGGGGAGCCCGGGGCTGGTTGACGCACTTTTTGTATTTTTATTTTTAGTCAACACATTATTAGGTTTTGGTGTGCTTTTGGTACCAAATAGGAAAGTTTAATGTTTTATCTTTCATATTAGACAAAAAAAAAATTTTTTTTAGCAACAATTTAGGTATAAATTTTTTTTTATAGATGGATGTCAGGGTGCGTCAACCAGCCCCGGGCCGGGGTTGGTTGACGCATATCATGGGGTTGATTAACGCAGACAAAAAAGTAAAGTAAAACATCTGTTATAATCTAAATTAAGAAAATATATATATTAAATTCTAAAAATGGCAACTACCCAAGAAACAAAATATGCATTAATATGAATTAAACATAAAAATGGTACTTAACTACCCAAGGAACAAAATATGCATAAAACATAAAAAAGGTAACTTCCCAAGGAACAATTCTAAAAAAGGTAACAAAGTAATTAACAAATCTAATATTATAGCCAAAAAAAAAATATAAGTCATTATTCGCTTTCACAGTTTACACAAACAAAGAAGACGCCAGGTTACCCAGCATATGCTTCATGTGTCCACATTTAGCAACTAGTGCACTGAATCCATTTTTCGGATGAGACACTATTTTTATAGCTATCTGTGCAATAAAGGCAAAAGCATTCCTCTTCATCGGACTCATCATCGTCTTTGACTATTTTCTTCTTTTCTTGTTTTTTTCTCTTTTGCATCGGACTTCTTATTTGAGCAAATATATCTTTTAGCAGACTTCACATTTTTCTCTTGTTCTTCAAGAGCATCTTTTGTTGGCGTGTCAGTTAGAATTGCTGTCATACGCTTTCTTCTATTAGGTTTAGCGTCCTGTTTTCTAGGTCCGGCTTTTGGTAGCGGTTTTAATTGAAATGCACTTACAGGTATGTCCCGGTGTCCCGGCCGGTCGATGGTTTTTTCCCGATTTGTAATTAATTACTATTGTGCAAACCACACTTAGTTGTTGACACAACTTGGCAACAATGCGTACCTCACAATTAGATGCGTCGCTTCCAATACTGCCAGTCTAGTACAATTATAGTAGATCTAGTACATTATCTAAGAATCTGGCACTCTAGTACACTCAAAGCACAATCTAGTACTTTTCTTTTTTCAGCATATGTTTCCGTTTGACGTGTAAAATATATTAGGCAGAGACTGATATTAGGCATTCCAACACCTGTCAAAATGCTAACAAGTGGAGACTGACAGTTTAGATATGGCAACCCTGTGGCCTGCTGTCATTGACAGGGTCAATGATACATATATAGTTGTATAGATTGCTCAAAGCAGGTCGTTTTGCGAGCGGCCATATTGCCTCACAAGTGTTCATTAATCAGAATCAGTTTAGCAAAAATGTGTTTTAAAACCAATTTTCAGCCATTGAATATAATAAAAAAATAATTACCCACATTTTTTCTTCAAGGCATAAGCTTTTGTTAATTTTAAAAACTCGGATGATCAGTCTGTATAACCATCATTGACCCTACCAATTTATAACAAGGTTGCCATATCATAACCAAATCATAACCTGTCAAAATCCACTGGCAGTCATTTTGTTTGGGATGTCTAATTCTTTGGGTCTTCCCAAGGAACTGGAGTGGGGTAGAATGCTTGTCAATAGGCTTGCGACTCTATGGGCGCAGACAGGTTATTTTTCATTTCACTCGGGAGTATTTATAAAAACCATTTTTTATTTCACATTGTTATCTGATTCACCAACTTGTGTGAGACAGTAAATGGTCTTAGCACCACTGTTCTTTAATTTTTAGAGCTACTTGCATTATTTCGCAGAGTACGTTCTCAAAATTCCCTCTTTGCAGAATGACCAGGTCATCTGCTTATACTATTGTGCAATGAGTGTCATTGCGGTGGCTAAGGAGGGTGTCGAGGACCATGTTCCCCAGTAGAGGTGATAGTACCCCTCCCTGTGGACATACCCTAGCAACTAAGCCTCTTATATTCACTTCTACACTTAAGTTTGCTCGTTTTGAGAGCATGTTATGTATCCACCCACTAACCATCTGTGGAGCGGATCATTATGATTGCATATGTCTAAAACAAGAACTAATGTGGGCTGAAATTGAAACAACCGCAGAAGAAATCATTCAACTTTTTCATCTTCTTCAAAAAACTAACATGGGCAGTCTTTTCGACGAACTGGGCTGGCAAAGAGATTCTTCAGTAGTAAACAAGATGACTGGAATGCAAGTGCTCATCCAATAAATTTTGAAAAGAAGTGGATTTAGCTTTTTCAGCATTTTAATAATGAACAAATAGCGTTTCTTAATTTGTTGAAAATAATATAATGCATCTTTTGTCTACCTGGGACATCCACTTCTGTTGAAAGAAACACATGATGATCGAGGGTGTTTAGATGAAAATATTGTCAGAGCCTTGTTAACAAGTAAAATTAACCTGAATATGACATGTACAGAATTTCCATCACGTTATCTAATTTAAGAGAAAGGAAGAGGGATTTCAGAATAGTTCGGATATAGTTCGGATCAATTCCTGAACGTTGTGTTTGCATCAGTTGTCAGTTGTGTGTTGTTTTGTTCTAACCTAATTGTCTTTTGTTTGTTTATATTTTTTTCTACACCCGTATTATAATAATGCACTTATATGCCCATAATCCGTTTCATAATGATACCCATTATGATACAGATTTTTCATTACGATACAGATTTTTAATCAATAGAAACCTACAATTTTTCAATCAAGCATGCTGTTTGACGTTTGTCCTAGGTTCCTATGTAATTATTTTAGTTGTCAAAACGCATTAAATTTTCGTAGGTAGCTAAACTTCGATAATTATAATATTAAAATGTCTGATATTAGCGATATAGAAGACTCCTCCACACATATCGGAGAAAGCAGAAAATACAGTACAAAATATTTTACCGCAAAAATCTAGGGAAATACCAATACCTGAAGTAATACCATTAATTACAATTTTGTAGAATTTTTTATAGAAATACGAGTAATTACTGTTATTGTGTTCAATACCAATATAAATATAATATTTATAGGTCTTGATTATTTATCGGGTGTAGAAAAAATAGCGTATGCAACTCTCATGTAATGGTTATTAAAACACTCGCATAAACCATACGAAACTCGCCTTTGGCTCGTTTCGTATCCCGGTTAATGCTCGTGTATTAATAACCATCATTACATGATCGTTGCATAATATACTATTGTTGAAATTTTTATGATGCCTGAAGCACAAACTTCGCATGAGATATATAAATATAAATGTTTTGTTAGGAATTTAAACATTTTGGTACAAGACACTTTTCCGATATACCTACCTATATTTAATCTCACAAAAAGCAACAGCAAAAAATAAAATATACTGAACGTCTCTATCCTTTAAGCAAAGGCGTTTATATTATAATATATATTTTATATATACTTTAATATATATTTTATATATACTGTAATTCAATAAAATCTAAATAAAGCAGAATTTATTATTTTTTTATCACGTACAGGTACGGAGTTTCACTAGGAGCCGGTAATATTCATTAAAAAACTCATAGGTACGTATTGTTCCAATGGTGTTGGTTTTTGATTTAATATTTTTCTCATTATATTACAGGTTGACAGAATGACAGATTTTTGTAGGTTTCGGTAAGTATTTGGTGGTAAGTTTATAATTTCAAGTTGTTTCTTTAGGTTCTTCGGGATTTTACCAGTTGCTCCTACGATTATGGGTACAACTCTGACGGACTTTGCGTTCTAGGTTTGTTTCATGTCCTCAGCCCAGGCTAGGTACTTTTTGTTTTTTTCTTTGTTTTTTTTGCAAGTTTAAAGGTGCTGGGACACTATATCTATGAGTAGTATCTCGTTTGTTTTTCTTGTTAATGTCTGGTCTGTTGTATTGCATCTGTCTATCGGTTTGCATCTGTAACCTGACAAACCGGGTCTTAATCTAGTTTTACAAATATTTACACCTTGGCCTAAAATTACGTCTAGCAGATACCCACGAAGTGATTTTTGTAGGACCCCAAAATTTCGCTTAGAGTTCAATGTAGCAGTACTACAGCATATTTGTTATCCCTTCATAATGCACAATCATACACACTGCTAATATAATACCTGCATACGTATTGTCTGATATAGTGAAGTTCAGCGGTATCACGACGAGTATGGCGCGATATGAATATGGATACAATTATGTAAATAACAAGTTTAACCTCATCTTGCGTAACACCTTTCCACTGATATCTCAATACCGTATTTTACGATTGTGCTCAGTACTGCATATATAACAATAACACCTGATATAAAGGGGGATGCTCGTTAGGCCCGATTTTGGGGTATCTTTTCTTAAGATCCATCCTAGCTTCTATCAGGCTTTTATGTCCACAGACGTGAGAAAATGTACCATTTTTAGGCCCTACTATTGAGGTTCTGCACGTACTATGGGTGGCTGAAGGCTCTTTTTCGGCGCAAGGCTCTTTTTCGGCGCAAGGCTCTTTTGCTCTAATTACCGACAAATCAATGCTATAAATTACAGTTCCAAAACCACAAGCTGTAGTCCCACCTCAATCTCACCTCATTTTTCTAAAAGGATAACAATTATACCGGAGTTCTATAACCTATGTGATACAGTGATGCCCAGATGAGCCCAATATGTCTGTTTACCCAAACATAGTACCCGAAATTATGTTGTTACCCGCCTCTGTACATATTCAATCTTAAAAAGAACCCAAAACAGTAAATTCTCAACGTTTAGAAGTAAGACATGACTTTACCCACTTTTGCATCATACAGAATGAAAGAAAATATTATTACCGTAATTTACTTAATAGGACTCGACAAATAAATGTAATACAATTCAAACATCTGTCTACCATCTAAATGAACGCAAAAGATGACAATTTATAGCCACAAAAGCAGGTTATTGGTTTCCCAAACCCTAAAATAATAAAGGGCTTTGACACTTGATTCTTATAATCATAAACCAGAAGGGCTTAGTTTATTAGTTGTTGTGGCTGGATTTACAATAAATGATTTTTATGACCATAATTCTAACTATTAATTATTGTCCTATGAAATAAAATGAAATTCCCTGACAATGAAATGAAAAAAACTACCCACATAACTTAACAATTACAATTTACTAAATTTTACCCCAAATAAGAATTGTTCCCCTTTTAAACACATAATTAATTACAAAATGATACCTGTAATAAAACCATGCTGCAATAACTGCTCTCCCCCGGCTGTATACATGACTACTATACAAAGGACACCAGGGGCTCGATTCTCGAGTTCATTGGAAAATTTTCCCATGGGAAAAGATTCCACTACTTATATTCCCATGGTAATAGGTTATGCAATTCTCGAACTTGTCGGAATAGACATTCCCATGGAAATAATAGTTTCACGTATGTCTGATATTAAGTTCACGAATATTTCGAAATAACCAATAACATTAAAGATATTTTAAAATTTACTGTTGGTATTATTTGTATTTGTTGTGGTTTTTGGGTAACCGATTACCTGCCGAGCCTCTGCGCTGGAGCAGATGCCGTGCCGAGCAATCGCTAGCTTGACCGAGGACAAGTGAAAATATTCGATTATGTATAATTAAAACTTATCGAGTTATTTTTAGTTTTTCTTTTCACATATTGAAAAAAGAAAAAGTAGCTTTTGTATAGAAGAGCAACGAAAGTTTCGAGAAACTAAGAAATTCTTTCGTTAACGGAAATAATAAAAATTTTCGAAAAGGTCTTATTAAATTTACTACAAATTTCTTAATTTGTGTTACCTATTTGCCAGTCCCTTAGCAGCTCCCACAATTTCTAACTAATTTAAGAAAATCAGTTTCTTAGTGAAAGAGAGGTAAAAATAATATACCCACATAAATAAAATAATATCAATTTTTAAATACACCAAAAAAATGTTTTAACTAGAATTTCACCAAAAATCCAAGATATCCAATAATCTTTTGGTTATGTCTTAGTCTTTCGCGTGGTCTTTCGTCAAATTTTCGACTTTAATGCGCAAACTCTAGTACAATTCCCATTGGAAAACACAATTTCCAATGCTCGTAAGCAGGGGAATATTTTCCCATACTTCTCATTGGAAAATATTCCACCGCTTATGCCGAGAATACGAAAACTGAATTCCCATGGGAACATTTTATTTTCCCATGGGAATAAAAGTCGAGAATCGACCCCCAGGGGCTCGATTCTCGAGTTCATTGGAAAATTTTCCCATGGGAAAAGATTCCACTACTTATATTCCCATGGTAATAGGTTATGCAATTCTCGAACTTGTCGGAATAGACATTCCCATGGAAATAATAGTTTCACGTATGTCTGATATTAAGTTCACGAATATTTCGAAATAACCAATAACATTAAAGATATTTTAAAATTTACTGTTGGTATTATTTGTATTTGTTGTGGTTTTTGGGTAACCGATTACCTGCCGAGCCTCTGCGCTGGAGCAGATGCCGTGCCGAGCAATCGCTAGCTTGACCGAGGACAAGTGAAAATATTCGATTATGTATAATTAAAACTTATCGAGTTATTTTTAGTTTTTCTTTTCACATATTGAAAAAAGAAAAAGTAGCTTTTGTATAGAAGAGCAACGAAAGTTTCGAGAAACTAAGAAATTCTTTCGTTAACGGAAATAATAAAACTTTTCGAAAAGGTCTTATTAAATTTACTACAAATTTCTTAATTTGTGTTACCTATTTGCCAGTCCCTTAGCAGCTCCCACAATTTCTAACTAATTTAAGAAAATCAGTTTCTTAGTGAAAGAGAGGTAAAAATAATATACCCACATAAATAAAATAATATCAATTTTTAAATACACCAAAAAAATGTTTTAACTAGAATTTCACCAAAAATCCAAGATATCCAATAATCTTTGGTTATGTCTTAGTCTTTCGCGTGGTCTTTCGTCAAATTTTCGACTTTAATGCGCAAACTCTAGTACAATTCCCATTGGAAAACACAATTTCCAATGCTCGTAAGCAGGAAAATATTTTCCCATACTTCTCATTGGAAAATATTCCACCGCTTATGCCGAGAATACGAAAACTGAATTCCCATGGGAAAATTTTATTTTCCCATGGGAATAAAAGTCGAGAATCGACCCCCAGGTAGGAATGTGTGTCGAAAACGCTGATCTCGAAATATGTTCTAGAACGGCGTTTCCGCGATTAAAACCGATAATCGTAACGTCTAAAAGAAGATACAATTATCGCTAAAATCTACGTACGGGGATCCACACAACAAAGAAAAAGATATCGTCGACAAAAGTAGAACGACAATCGCAATACTTTTAGTCGTTTTCCACAAGTTTTATACGATTGGATCAGAGGTACTAAATAACTCGCTATTTCTTTATCCGGCGTCTTCACCATAGGCAACGGTTCACCAAGACAAGTCACGCAAAGAATCCAATAACTCGGAAATACAATACTACAAAACCCTTAGAAGAGAGAAAAATTAAGCTCTTTTAAAACGGCCGTCTGTTTGGTCACCTGATAGGTAACACATAACTACCTCTCGATATACAAATATATAACGAAAGAAGTCACCTTAAAGGTAACGGTGTATAGCGCAACAGAAGTCGTCTCAGAGAGAAAATAATTTATCTGCTCCCTCGATATCTTTTACTGCGTTTTCCAAATATAACAAAAAAAGCTGTCACGTTATAGTTAAACGGAATAAACCAATCAATATACTTGAAGAGTATATAGAAGGGAGTCACCTTATAGATAACTGAATCTTACACTTTTTTTGTCAACTGGACGTGAGAAAGGCAGGAAGAATTCTAACCCCGTTCTTACTTTTGGACTCCGTATTTATACTTTAATTTTCCCATTTAGTCAATGCATAAGACAGAGAAAGGTTGAGTAGCGGGCCTACTCAACTTTCACGTAACATAATACCCCGAAAAACAGCCCGAACAATATACGGCTCCCGGACCGCCCTCTGAGTTAGAATTTGCCTTCTAACAATTTACACTCGATGAACAAAAGACGTGCCAAATAGAAAGTGGTTGATATATCCTCGAACAACGCAACAAACTATTTAAAGAAAAGAATAAAAAAAATATCAGACCCAGGGACGTCGGGTTTTACATCTCTCTATCCCAATAAACCTTCTACTCGTCATTATATTTTATCGTCTCTGGCGTATATTTATAATACGGAGTTTTTGTTTCAGAGAGTTGTAGTTTGTAGCATACTTCATCATGAATGATTTTTGCAACATTGTTGTGCCTAGTTGTATATTCCTTTGCATCCGCTGATAATATGCTCTGTTTTCATTTCCTTCACTGCACATCCGACACTTGGTGTTTACTATTGTATTGTCTTTAACTATGTATTTAAGGTATGACATACTGATCCTGGATGGCGCATAGGAATTCTTCGGTCTAAGGAAACAGGCTACCTCCTCTAAGCCATGCATTGGAAGCTTCTTTGTCAGTCTGTTCGGCGTTAAGACGTTAGGGTGTCAGCCGTGAAGTTCTTTGGCATTCCAAGTTTGTTCTAACTTTGCAACTGTATAGTTTGAGTAGCATTGGTATTCCCTGTCGGCAAAGTTTAAATGTGTTAGCTTTTTGTCAAGTTGCATAACTGTTTTGTGAACTGAGGAGTGGTCTTCTTTCTTGTAAAAGTATAATCGAAGATGTTCGATTTGTTTTTTATGGTGTAAGCGCATGCCCGCCACTCCTCTTCCACCCATGCTTCTGGGTAGGTGGCAGAGTTGGGTAGTAACCGGATACTTTATGTATATCTGAAAGCTGTATCCGGATACTTTTCAAATTTTGTATCCGGTATCCGTATCCGTTACCAAATTTGTAAGTATCCGGATACCGGATACTTTTTTCGGCATTCGTATACTTTAAAATTATTTACCACAATAGTAACTGATCCAATCTCTATTAGGTATAAATATCGCACATCCGGTGCAACAATGTTATAAGAGCTAAAATCAATTTTTTTGTAGGAGAGCTATTCGAAAGTTTTGCTTTTAAGTAATATGTGCCCTGCTCCCTGCCTTAATATTTTATTTATACTTCTCAAGTGATTTAAATAAAAGTTTGGAAGAACATTTTATAGGAAATTTTCTATAAATTTTTATTTATAAAACTTACAATTTTTTAATAGTTGATTTGAATAGACAATTTTTTTTTATTTATACCATTTTTTTAAACACGGAATTTATAACCTTATTTTATACGTAAGAGGAAGTAATACCCTTAAAAAATACTTGATTTATATTTCTCAAGCGATTTAAATGATTTTTTTTTCACATTATATATTAATTTTTTTTTATTTTATTTTTAATTTAAGCTGTTTTGCCAAGATGAATATATATATATATTTTTTAATTATGCTCAATTTTAAAAAACTGGCTCCCCATTAATCTAAGTAATGACATTATCTAACCATTCCCAAAATTTAAAATTTCTACATTTTTCTATTAACGTGTAAAATTATTTTAAAAATCCATTTTTAAAGTAATTTTAAAAAATAAAACTTTTAAATTTTAGGAATGGTTACATAATTACATTATCTAGATTTATTGGGAGCCAGTTTTTTTAAAAAAGGCAGAGTTAAAAAAATTTATATATTTATCTTGGCAGATCAGCTTAAATTAAAAAAAAATTTAAGTATAAAAATTAATATAGAATTTTGCATAAAATGTGTAAACAAAATACATTTATATAGCTTGAGAAATAAAAATCAAGTAAAGAATAGGAGAATAGATTCCTCATTTGGAATTTAAGGATAGTTAAGGTAATTTCAGTATCTATTTTATTTAAAATCCAGTTTTTTAAAAAATGGTATGATTAAAAAATAAAAATATCTCAGAAAATCAGCTTAGATAAAAAAAAATATAAAAATAAAAAAGAATATAGAATTTCGTGTAAAATGTCTCTCCAAAATTTCATTTAAATCGCTTGACAAATATAAATAAAATCAGCGGGGTATTACTTCCATTTAATAAAAATATTAAAAGTAAAATTATATAATAATAGCTGAATAATTGTATGTGTTATAATGTACTCATATATGTATGACGTTGTTGCTCATAATGTTACTGATCATGTGTTATTTATGTCGTCATCAACATCAATAAAGTATACAGATCTGACAAGATCAAATATACGAGCCTGCTTTGCCTATGCCAGAACGAAACATTCAGCAATTTCTCACTCCTCCTCCTTTCGACGCTCTCGACTCTAGTACCACTCGTCGGAGGATTCACAAAAAATGGATTGTCGAATACATCTGACACTGACGAGAATATCGCAAGGCTGCATAAACATGGCAAGTCGCGCCAACAACGAGCTTATTTCTTTAGATTTATATGGAAACTACACCGGCTGGTTTTTGGTTCAGGCGCGACTTTATTTACAGGCACCTTTATGTTTTATTGAGTAGTTTTTTTCCTGCTTCTATTATATGGCTTTCCATTTTCGATATTTTATTTATTCCTAGTATTGTTTATTGTTACTCGTAATCAATCTTATTGCATAATTATAACTATTGGTATGAAAACATTATTTTAACTCACTTAAAAGTATCCTTTAAAGTATCCGAAAAAAGTATCCGGATACTTGTATCCGAGTACTTTTTAAGTGAAAGTATCCTAAAAAGTATCCGGATACATTGTAAGTATCCGTATCCGGTACTCGGATACTTTTTTCCTGTATTTGACCCAACTCTGGTAGGTGGAACCTCTCAATATAGGTTTTAGGATGGTATTTTCGAGATGTTTTGTAAAATTAACTCTGATGGATCGGTTCAGGCTGTCTAGTTCCGTGGGTGTCTACTTCACAACTCCAAAACTGTACGTAATTGCAGGATTGGTATAAGAATTAATAGCTGTGATCGTATTTTGTGCTGTCAGCTTAGTTCTAAGAATTGTTTTTGTTCTGTATTCTACTTTTTTCACGAGTTGTCTTTTCATTGTTTCTGCATCTATTCCTTGGGCTTGGGAAATCCGAGATACTTGTATGATTCACCTTTTTCCAAGTTTGCAATAATTCCACCTCCAGAGGCATGGGTAAGTGTATGTGCTTCAGTTTTATGTCATCTATCCTTTCTGATATTATTTTTCCGACGTTTATTTAGGCCAAATGCTATGTGTTTATCATTCGAGAAATATTCTACTCATCTTAAGAGTCGATTAAGGCCGGTTTCGCTCTCTGAAAAGACCTTTATATTATTCATATGCATTAGGTGGGACACGGATTCAGTCTCTGAAAAAAGCAACAGCAAAAAATATATACTGAACGTCTATCCTTTAAGCAAAGGCGTTTATATTACTTATAATATATATTGGGTGGTGTGAATAAAGTGAAGCACTAGCTTAAAATATGATTTTTGGAAGCAACTGCTTTAATTCAATTGAATAAAATATGAAGAAATTCCTCGGCCAAGCAAAAGCTTGGTTTTTCCGGAAAGCCGAGCAATTCCTTTAAAATGGTGTGAATAAAAATTAGATACTTCTTTATATCTAAGCAACTACTTGGATTTTTTGAAGTCTGGGGTACAGCAGGCTTCATTTATCTAAGTAGTGATTATGGCGATGTTCATGAATGTACGCAACGTTAAAACTTATCGTGAAAGAAGACAAGTAAATTCAAAAGAACTGCTGCGTTTTCAAAACGAAAGTGTTGATTTTTTGACAAACGAATTTTTGCCGGAAAGGGATGAATTTCGTGGTGGTGCGTTGACTTCGAGACAAAAAATGGAGATTCTTTTGCGATTCGTAGGGGACCCAGAGTTTCAATCTGGAATTGCTGAAGATATTGGCGTGCACCGAAGTACAGTGTGTAAAACTGTAAATTTTGTGATGGATCAGATAATTAGAAGAGCTAATGACTGGATCCACTTTCCCTCGACAGCAAGAGAAATGAATGAAGCAAGAGTTTTGTGGCAAACTCGCTTTCATATGCCCTCGGTAATAGGTGCTTTAGATTGCACGCACGTCGAAATAAACAAGCCATCAATATTTGGTGATGAATACGTCAACAGAAAGGGTTACACTAGTATTAATGTGCAGGCTACGTGCGACGCAAGTGAAAAAGTCACAAGCATCAGTGCGGAGTGGCCGGGCAGCGTTCATGACTCACGTATATGGAGGAGAACCCCATTTAGAAACATCCTGTCGAGATTTGATGGTTCTGTTTGTTTACTGGCTGATTCTGGTTATGGAATTTCGCCATGGCTAATCACACCTTTCAAGCCGGCACATACGGAGGCACAAAGGATCTTTAACTTGCACCACTCACAGGAGCGTGTTGTGATAGAAAGGGTCTTTGGACAAATAAAAAGAAGATTTCCAATTCTAGGAAACTGTGTTAGGGTTAATATAGAGAGGGTACCAAAAGTGATTGTAACTTGTGCTATTTTGCACAATATTGCCAAACATCTGAATGATCGGTTCGAATTTGAAGATCAAATAGATGATAACGAAAATATTCATGAAAATGCAAATGCTCAAGATCAGTACGAGAATGCAGCAACCAGATTACGCGGGGAACAAAAAAGACAAGAAATGTTGGAACAGTTGGGTATTTAAACTGATGATAATTGTAAAAATTTGTTTATTTGGCACATACTTTCATACTGTATTTTATTTATCTAAGGAGTTGCTTATTTCAATTTTTCTAGTACATAAGGTATCGAAAAAGTCTGGCAACAAGGTATTTTCGCTCAAACATGTCATCATATTATTTCAGCCCTTTGCTCAGCAACGCCAACCCTTAAAATTTGATTAGGAAAGAGAGATCAAGTGACACATCATTTTAAAGGGCGTTTATTTCTTTTTCCAATGATATTCAAATTTATACCCTAGACGAAAATAAACTTTCATATGAGGTGCCACACTTTTTTACCCTAAAAAGGGCACAAAAATCGAGGTCTGGTGAATAAATTTGGATACCATTGGAAAGAGAATTAAACGTCCTTTAAATCGATGTGCCATTTGATCTCTTTCCCTATTCAAATTTTAAGGGTTGGAATTGCTGAGCAAAGGGATGAAATGATACGATGATGGTTTTTATGTCAAAATGTCCCCCTCGAGGTCAAAATTATCCGAGCGATTTTCCTAAAATCTATTTATTCTACCCGAAAATACCTTTTTGCCACTTTTTCGCTACCTTGTATTTGTTTACTAAGTACTATTATAAAGGGCGTTTTAAAAAAATTCTTGTTAGTTTTAATAAATTTTACTAAACCTTTTGGAGAAAAATATTAATGTATTACAAGATAAGGCACAATCACAAAGGAACTAAAATATTTATTCACAATTGTTCATATAAAATAAAACACCCAGTTTATTCCTCTGTGGTTTGAGTTGACTCTTCTTTACAGTTCTTACTCATACTTTCCTTTAGCTTCTTTTCTCTCTCTAATTTCATTTTATTTATTTCAAATTGTTGTAATAATACGATTCGTTGAAGTTGTGGTATTGATACATTTTTTGTTTCATCGCATTCATACTGCTTCACAATTTTAGCACTTTTTCTTATTTTATCAATTTTCGATCTTTTCGTCACTTGCTCTTGTACTTCATCTACCTCTTCATCTTCGTTTTGATTACTTACATTTACATTATCCACAGTTACTCCGACGGTGAGACTACCAGGCACTTTAGAAAACACTGGATTATTCTCATCGCTGATGATGGCAAAAAAATCTTTCTCCCACACTTTTAGTTTTATTGTTTTATTGCCCGTGGCTTTGACATCGGTCTTTTTTTTACGATTGTCTTCATATTACTAAGCATTTTAGTCAGCTGTACTTTCGTCACTTGATGCCCCGTTCCTTTTGCATATAGCGCCCTAATTGTTTCCCACGCTTCTTTTTTCTCCTGTACAACTGCCGGTAATTTAGATTTTTCTAAGGCAACTTTGTTATCTGCCAATAATTTGTTAAATAAACCCCGATCAAACTTTTTTCCCATAAAACCCTCATCTTCGCTAGAACTTGACATGTCTACTTAGTTTATTTACTAATTAAGACTGACCTAGACAGACGTGATGTGAAGCGGCGATAGAACGAGAAACTTTCATGTCACAACTTGACTTTTGAAGTGCTCGACTTTTGTCCGTTGAAGCAAATGCTTGACCAAGTTACAGCTTCGGTTTTTCCGGATTCGACTTCGTTTCGGTAAGCAATTACTTCATAGAGGCAACTCATGTTTATTCACTCCGTTTTAAGCAACTGCTAAAACTAACAAGCTATTGCTTCAAGCTATTGCTTGAGTTTATTCACACCACGTATTGTATAAACACTGTAATTTAATGAAAATAAAAACAAAGCAGCATTATTATTAATTATTATTATGTTTTGTTTTTTTAAATTTGGTGTCATCGGCTACTAAAGGTTATTAACCTCGTGTTCTATGTAGGCTTTGTTACTGTTTCCCAGCGTCACTTTATTAACAGCGCTGTTAATTAGAACCCAACAGTGAGTGGTCGAGTGGGGAATTCTACAAAGCCATTAGAATTAATTTTAAATAATTAAATGAAAAAATCACGGCCAACGGTGGGATTCAAACCCGGGACGCATATTTACACATCCTCCTATATGACGGCACCAGAGTGCTGAAACAGTTCGCCTTTGTAGCCTACAAGTACGCTACAGAAGCTCATTGATTTAGACA
Source organism: Psylliodes chrysocephalus (assembly GCA_927349885.1). Lineage (NCBI taxonomy): Eukaryota > Metazoa > Arthropoda > Insecta > Coleoptera > Chrysomelidae > Psylliodes > Psylliodes chrysocephalus. The sequence goes on along the minus strand of OV651815.1, from coordinate 40,948,467 downwards.
CCCATACAAATTTTATGTTATGTGAGACTTTACTTTTCAATTTTAGCTGTGTGCAGGCCGTTGGCGTCTATGCCGGTAGGCGTAGCCAGGTATGGGTTAAAAATTTTTGGTGGCGGCGAGGCCGCCACCCAACGAGAAGTCGTTGCTTCGTTTTCTTCGTTTTCCCAAAACACTTCAAATGCGTCATTTGAATGACATCATGTCTATTAACGGCATTTTAGTACACGACCGTTTAACGGCAGTTTTAGTACAGCCATTGTTTCATAGAATGCAGATAAGCTTGCTTACTGATTCCAGCAATAAGAGAGGCCTCATGCATTGGTGCCTAAATCAATGAGCTTTTGTAGCGTACTTGTAGGTTACAAGGGCGAACAGATTTCAGCACTCCGGTGCCGTCAAATAGGAGGATGTGTAAATATGCACCCGGGACCCTTGGATTATTAATAATAATATTAATTAATATTATGATATTCGTGTATAAGCAATAATTAGATTATATTAGTAGGGTCCCATTATAATTAGAAAAACATCGCTACGTCATAATCATTACTTCGAATTTCGAATACATATTATCTATAAATATCAATAAATAAAAAATAAGTAAGTTGTTAGGTATAATATATATATAATATATATAATATATATTTCCTATAGGTATTCCTATAATATTAATACTCCACTACATCCCAATAGACGGTGATAACCAATTAATTACTTTGCCAAATGATGACGAAGCTGTGTTCTTCTAATTGTAATCGGACCCTACCCTAAACTACAAAAATTACCTAGATTACTTCTGAATATTTTTGCTAAATAGCGATATTATAATAAAAACAAATATCAATCAACAAGTAATCATTCTTAATTTATAACAAATTAAAACAAAGTACCTCATTAGGTTTTTAAATTAGACCCTTCTCGCATTTATTACTATTTAATGGTTATAATCCAATAATCAGTTACAATCACTGCAAAGAGATAGAAATGTCTAGAAATTACGCAGTTTTAGATAATGGTATTGAACCCTTCCGTCTGTCGTCAATTACTAGGCAACGATGCCAAATGTCAAATAACGAACTTTAAAAATTACGACTTTAATAATTTTTTTCTCAAATCGGGAATGAATTTAGAAAGTTACGAATGAAACCTGTTTTTATTTAAATATGTATCAATTTCTGATATAAAAAAAAATTAAGGAGAATTATTCATTGTTTCTTCATCGGTAACTGTTTTTGGTCTTCCAGAACTAGAGCAGTATGCTTATTTAACCTCATACTGCATTTAAATTCTGCAACTATGAAGACTAGAGATAAGGAGACGATTCGGCATACTCAAAATACGGTCCCAAAAAACGCATGCTAATTGAGCTTCTATAATTAACCGCATGGACGCTGGTACCGCATACTGTATTTAAAATACATGGCTTCTTATGGGAATTATACATAATTTTGTCAAAATAAACTTGCTTATCGCTAAATAAAGCACAGAACATACTGTTGTATTAATTTATAAATAAGTCTCGCATGTTTTAATTAATAAATTATTTAATCTATATAAAATACAAATTAGGTATGTATGACCAAATTCGAAAAGGTTTCTCAAATGCTGAAATTTGATAAGTACAATTTTGTGACAAATTTTTTTTTGAATTGAACCAATATAGTTTTAAGAGTAAAATAAAACACAGTTAACAGATTTTTTATTGTTGTAACACAAGTATAAAGGGAGATTTGGGAATGTACATGGTATTACCTCATCCTTTAATTTCAGCTTTCCCCCTTTTTATTTTGCTAACAGTACCATTAGTAAAAATAGTCTCATAATATTTGATATCTTCTAAAAAGTATAGGACAGCATCATCTCTAGAAAGTTCTTTATCGGCACTAGGAACCATATATATGCCGCCACTGTTCTAAACGTTTAGTATTCTATAAAAAACATTTACAATGACACAACTGGGGTCCAAAAAAAATAACAGTAGTAACTCTTTATATAACTTTAAAACTCTATAAAAATAAGTTAAATTTAATGCATAATTATTGTTGTTTGTAAGTCCGTATCTAGAACTGTAAAATTTTATATTACAGAAACTTGTAATAAAATAAACTTACACTTCGTAAGATACGTATTGTGACTAGTTCACAATAAATATTATATTTAGACATGAATACATTATTTTACTTACATTAGAAGCTTTAAAAAGACAATGAATTGATCTCCTTGTGTTTTCTTTAGTTTTACATTTGATTTGTATCCTGTTTTACAATATGGAACGACTAAAATCTTGCTTTGATGTTTTTTGTCACTCATGCTACTTGTACTCAGGTAATTTTATTTACATTATTTTGATTCTTTTCACCAATTTTTTTAAAAAATCACTTCAATTTACATAGAAAATTGACTCCGCTGTCATTAGACATGCCAACTGCAGTCAATTTCGCGAACTTTATAAAAAGAAGGACAGAAATTTGAAATTTGACCATTTCCGAGTCGCCTCCTTATCTCTAGTCTTCATATCTACAACCCAGTTTGCAATTGTTAAGCCTTGTTCAGAGTCATTTATATTTCACATCTCTGGTCGCTTTCACTCTGAACGTTTGCGTTTGATAACATTAGGTTATTTTTCCTAAGACGCGTCGCTCGACACAACGCTACAGCATCGCCACACTCGCCGCTACTACTCTGAACAAGGCTAAAAACTCACCATACACTTCACTGTATTCCGTTTTTATTTATTTAGCATTATTTAAAGAAAACGTTTACCACTTCACGAAACTCGCGTTTACTGAAGGTGTCCACAAACTAGCATACATGTGCTTCATGTTTGCCAGTGTATGGTGAAAAAAAATCGCAAGGCTGTACGTAGCACAATTTGTCTGATTTGGCCAAAATTCAAGAGTTTGTTTCCTATCGATATCACAATATCGGATATTAGATAATTTTAATGTTTAATGTTTAAAGAAAACCAAAAGTATGATTACAAATATGTAGCTCATAAAGTTTTTTAAAAAAATTATTAGCTTTTATGTTTTTTAAGATTTCTTACAATAAAATATACGACCTCATTCCTCACACCGGTCCTGATCTTTCATAAGACATTTTTATTTATAAGTATTATAGCGGCAGCACCGTATTGCGTAATGGTTAATGTTTTGTATTCAAAACGACAAACCGAGTTAATAAAACTTGATGACTATAACAATAATATATACTTTAAAATTAATACAAAATTAGTAATAAGCTCCAAACATCTGTATGGGAAACCATTTCCTGTCTTTTAGATTTATATAATAGTGTCGTAAAATGCAACATTGTTGTTTTTTATGAACCTAACTTCCTGTGTCTATAAAATATTTCTACTATGCTACAGATACACGCTACAGATATGTTATTATTTAAAAAATATAAAATATTAAATTTGAAGGATCAAAAAAGTTGTTTTTCTACACCCACATGGATACTGGCTTATCTATGTACAGACTACAAAACGAAAAAGTATGCTATTGCGTTAAATACCAATATAGGTATCAATCAGTAGTGGCACTCTGAGGTGGCACGTTTGATCTTTAAAAGTAGAAATGTTAGCTGACACTTCCTTAGAAGCTGTTGCCTTGCTTTCAAATTAACTTAGAACTCACAAAGTTAAATTAGATCATGAAACGTCAAATGCCTTACCTATAACAAAAGGGGTACCTCAAGGAACCATTTTAGGACCAACTCTTTTCTCCCTATACATAGCGGATTTTCATATTTTCGTTCAAAACTGTTCAGTACACCATTACGCGGACGACACGCAGATCTATTTATATTGTCATATTGACGCATTGGTTTCTTTTCAATCGTAATTTTTTAATTTCAAAAGTTTATTTAACATTTCTGCGGCACACAATTTAAAATTGAATCCTAATAAATTTATTGCCATTTTATTTGGTCCAAAAAAACCACGCGAAAGAGCTTTACAACAATTGGAAATTAAAATAGGCGATATTCCTCTTTTATTTACCAACGAAGGAAAGAATTTAGGTTTGTGGATAGATTCTAATTTGCGATTTAGCAAACACGTTAATATGTTATCCCAAAACTGTTACAATGTGTTGAGGTTGATATATCCTAATCGAGATTTGCTCTCTAGATATCAAAGCAGTCTTCGCAAATGTAAAAAGAACAGCACCGTTTTAATTTTTTTTTTTTATATATGTGATTGAGTGTCAAAAATGATTGAATTTTAAAACTGAAATATTAGTTTTTAGTGAAAAAGTTTAATTACTTTTAGTTAAAAATATAACAGTAATTTATAAAGGGAAATATTTAAAATCCACAAGGTATAGACTAACAAAATAGTGGTTTTGCTTTATTTCTTAAGAATTTGCGTATACTTCAAAATAATGCTGTTATGAAGGAGAGATACACTTCCTTCATGGAGGAGTATATTTCAATGGGTCAGATGTCAACAATCACTGGTGACTTTTTATTCAAATGTTATTTTCCACATCTGAAAGAGGAAAGTCTTACTACCAAGCTTCGGGTAGTATTCGACGCTTCCTGTCCTACATTTTTTAATTTCTCTCTTAATCAAATCCCAATGGTTGGGCCTGTAGTTCAAAAGGATTTAATATCAATTCTCTTGAGATTCAGGCAGCATTACTACGTCGTTTCTGCTGACATCGCGATAATGTACAGGCAAGTAATAGTTTCTCCTTCCCAAAGGTATTTGCAATGATTTTTATGGAAAAGGGATCCTTCTGAACATCTAAATACCTATTCCTTGAATACCGTTATCTATGATACTACTTCAGTGAGTTTTTTGGCCACTAGATGTTTGCTCCAATTATCTGAGGATTCTTCTGAAACTATGCGTCAAGCATCCATAATTGTAGCCAATGATTTTTACGTAGACGTTCTCTTGACGGGCCCAGATTTCCTTTCTGATCTTCTACTTCACTGTCGGCAAGTTTCTGAAATTGTATCTAGTAGTGGTTTTCGTTTAAGAAAATAGGTCTCTAATGAGTCGTCACTCTGGGAGAATAATCAGAACTCCTTACCATTTTCTGATTTTGTCTTTTCATTAGGTTCTGATGAAAATACAAAAACGTTAGGTTTGCAATAGTGTCCAAAGTCTGATACGCTATTGTTTTCTATATCCTCCGATTCTGTTTCTAGAACAACTACAAAGAGGTCCATACTTTTAGGTATAGGCCTTATCTTTGGTCCCTTAGGTCTATTAAGTCTATCAAAATGAAAATTGTGATGCAACACCTCTGGCTACAAATTCATAGGCATATTATTTTTCAAAATTCCACCTCTATCGAAATTCATGGCTTTTTTAAAGCTGGTGAATGGACCTACGGTGACTCAGGTCACACTGTAGTTAATCTTTTATATGCTAAAACAAAGGTAGCAGCTCTAAAGAAAATAAGTCTCCCTCGTTTAGAGCTTTGCACAGCCTTAATGTTATCAAAATTATTTATAATGATTTCAACGTCATTTGGTTTAAACTTTCAATTCAATTATCTCTGGACAGATTCTATTGTTTTGGGGTGGATCAGAACCTCACCTCACATTCTGAAAACTTTTGTTGCCAATGTTGTTGTCCCGTGGCATTGAACTTAGCATTCTTAAGGTTTCTAAATTCTGGTGGCATGGGTCTTCATTTCTCTTGAACTCTGCATAGACGTGGCCTTCTCAAGGCTTACAAGCTCAGGAAGAGCTACCTGAAATAAAACAAATAACTCGCTCTATTCTTGCAGTATAGCAAAATCAGTTCGGAAGGGAATATTTTTCTTTGAAATTGAGCGTTTTGAGAAGAAGCTTTCAATTTCTACGAAAAGCTCTATCCTGTCTGTCAGTCCCTTTTTAGATGAAAAGGGTGTTATCAGAGTTGGAGGAAGATGACAAAATTCTAAATTTAACTTCAATAAGAAATATCCAGTTTTGCTATCTCAACAGTTATGTTGTTTTGAGAATGGCATGTGAATCTTCTACATGCTGGCCCTCAGTACTTATTGCCAGTAATACGCGAACAATTGCATTCGGTCTTTTCGCGCAAAATCAGTTCAAGTCACTCTGATAATGGGGATCCCCCTTCTCAAAGAGTGACACCCTCCTTTTCCTTCTGAGTTACTGAGGTCGACGACGCAGGTCCTTTCCTCCTCAAAACCAAGCAAGGTAGAAATCCCTATATTTATAAGAGTTATGTAACTCTTTTTATTTGTTTATCCACCAAAGCAATCCATCTCGAGATAGTGAAACACTTCACTGATTCTTTTATTTGTGCTTTAAAACGTTTTATTTTACGAACTTATTTTGTCGGTAGTAAAAATGAACTGAATGATCTAGGCATTTCTCCTAAATCGCACGAACCCTAACCAATACGTTTGAAAAAAACAGCCCTTTAAAAATTAGGAAAATCGAGACCTTTCCAAAAAAAGAGCAGAAGTTCGTAAACTCTTTAACCTATCCAAAAGGTCGGGGAACTGAGAAGCCTATATATAAGGCGTTTCGAAAAAAATATGGCTATGCGATTAGGAAAGCCAAAGAAAATTCCTGGAAGAAATTCTGTGACGGCATTAAAAGCCTTCCAGAATGTGCCAGACTAAGGAAAACTCTACAGAGAGATAAGCAAAGATGCATGGAATCTCTGAAAAATCAACAAGGAGAACTCACAAAACAGAGAAGGAGACCTTAAATTTACTAAAGTCACACTTTTTTGGATGTGAGATTATTCTTGACCAAGAGAACAGGAGTACTGAGGCACTAATTTCTAGGGCCTCAAAAATAAACTGGTCTCTTGCAAACTAAATAGTAAACAGAACAACACTTGTGTGAGCGATAAATTCCTTTCAACCGTACAAAACAGCTGGATCTGATGATATAATACTATTCCGAGCTAGCATAGCCCTCGAATATGTTCCACAAAGCTGGAGGTGTGCAAGCTTCATTCCCAAACCCGGGAAAGCGTCTTATGCGGAGACCAAATCTTTCAGACCAACCATTTCTCCTAAAAACATTGGAGAAATTGATCGATAGATATATACAGGACGATGTTCTATGGGATACACCGATACATTGATACCAGTTTGCCTACTAATCTGGAAAGTCTTGCGATGCAGCCATATATAGGCTAGCTCAACAGGCTGAACAAGCATTGGAAAGCAAAGAAATAGCACTAGGAGTCTTCCTAGATATAGAAGGAGCCTTTGAATCGGCTTCATACAATTCAATACTGGGATCTATGCACAGGCGTGGAGTAGCCCACTGCATTACAAGGTGGGTTGAGTTCATGCTTATTTATAGAACCATTACCAGTAATCTCCTTAACACAACAAGAGAGGTCTCATTTGACAAGGGATGTCCGCAGGGAGGAGTGTTATCTCCTTTTATGTGGACCTTGGTGGTTGATGACCTCTTATGGGAGTTAGAGAGAGAAAACTTATACACGCAAGCATTTGTAGACGACATAAGCATCGTAGTAAACGGTAAATTTGGGTCTGTTGTATCCGAAAGGATGCAGCCGGCACTAAATATCGTCAAAAGATGGTGCCTAAAAGAGGGATTGTCCACAAATCCGACAAAACCCTCTATGTGGGGACAACATCTAAAAATGGCAAAAGATGTTAAATATCTTTGAATCACTCTTGATGACAAGCTTAGATTTTGCAACCATATTGAAAAAACAACGGAAAAAGCTGTAAAAATACTATGGGCCTGCAGACGGATGGTAGGGAACGTATGGGGGCTTAAACCAAGTATGATGCACTGGCTTTACACTATGGTTGTAGTACCTCTTATAACTTACTCATCAGTCATATGGTGGCACAAGACTAAAAGTATAACAGCTAACCGAAAATTAGACAAGGTGCAAAGACTAGCCTTTCTAATAATAACGGGGGCATTTAGAACTACGCCCACAGTAGCAATGGAGCTAATGCTAGGTCTTCCTTCACACCTTGTGGTAGAGAAGGAGGCTATGGCGGCGGCATACAGGCTGTTACTTATGGATTTGGATGGGAACTTTCGAGAAAAAGACACCACACAATGATATTAAAGAAATTAAAACAAAATCCGATACTAAGAATGTCATCGGATAGAACGCCCATTATTCACGACTTCAGGAAACCTTTCGATATTCAAATACCAGAAAGGGCCAAAAGCCGGGAAAATAGGGAAAAACAAAACGAATTATTCTGGTATACAGACGGTTCGAAAATGAAAAACAGCACAGGAGCTGGGATCTACCATGTGAACTCAGGGAGGACAATTAGTTTGAACCTGAGGTCACTGACAACAGTCTTCCAGGCTGAAGTAACTGCAATAAATGCCTGCGCTAAAAACATGCTAAATGACTCTTAGAGACAAGAGGATCTTTATCATGACAGATAGTCAGGCAGCCTTTAAAACACTTGAAAGGGTATAAGTACAATCTAAATCAATATTTGATTGCCAGCAGTCCCTCCAGGCCCTGGCAGAATATAACAAGGGCACTCTTGAATGAGTGCCAGGACATGAGGCAGTGTTTGGAAACGAGAAAGCAGACCTCCTAGCAAGGAAGGGAGCGGAAAAAAACTCTTATTGGACCAGAACTCACATGTGGTATCTCATACCAACATGTTAAATGAGTGTTAAAGGAACAAATAAATAGAGAACACCATAGGCTCTGGATGGAACTTCCTGGACTTAGACAGTCCAAAAGATTCATAGAGGGGCCATCCACGAGCAGACAACAGCAACTGCTAAACCTTAGCAGAAGCGAACCCAAGGCCGTAATAGGACTCCTTACGGGACACTGCGGCCTTAGAAGACACCTAAATCTCTTAGGGTTCCTCCCTATATAGAATATGTGAAGAGGAGGACGAAATTCCTATTCACATACTATGCCACTGTCGGAACCTTAAATGGGAACGGGAATGGTACTTCGGGGTACAATATCCAGAACCTGAAGAAATCGCGAAAGCGCCCATCAGACATAATCTTGAATTAATCAAGAAAATCAATCTGATAGGATAGAAACTGTGAGGGGTATAATAAGCCTAGAGCCAAGTGGGATTTGAACCACGCCCTAATTCAGATAGATAGATAGACAAAAACTAAAATATATTGGCAATTTATACCTGCTCACTCACCTCATTCGGTGGAATATGGAAGGCGGGGGTTAATTCTATGAAGTCGCATCTTAAAAGAATACTTTCAGATACAAAATTAACTTATAAAGATTTTGCTATTGTATTAATCCAGGTTGAGGGTATACTGAATTTGCGCCCTATAAGACCTTTATCCTCAGTTTCTTCGGACCTTCTTCCTCTTACTCCTTCTCACTTCATATAAGGAAGATCCATGACTTCGATTCCAGAAGATAACCTGGCCGACATTAATTCTAATCGCTTATCAAGATTACAACATCTTCAGCAGCTACGTCAACACTTGAAACCTCCAAATTCGTTAATGGGTCGTGGGTTGTTGAGAAAAATACAGACAGCTTTTGATCGTTTATTTATCTCCAGATTATAGCATCAACACACTTGCAAAACAAATCAAAACAAATCCAGACAAACACTTTTATTTTTAAACTACTCGCACCTTGATCTTCGCAAGGTGCTCGCCCTTCTGATCCCCGAACTGGCCCACGCTTCCCTCTCCATGACCATCGGTCGGGTAACGTTGGAAGATTCCAATTATAAACGAAATTATAAAACTATTGTATAGGGTGGGCGCGTTACATACTTTTGGCATCGTTATGGTTCTTAGAATACGTGTCAGAGTTGCAGCAATGATAAAAATGGAAAACTAATCGATTCAATATCCAAGTTGGCGCTCTTGTTCTTATAAAGGATAAAGGCCTATCTCCTTTGAATTGGCTCCTCGAAAGAGTTGTGCAGCTTCATCTTGGATCAGATGGCACATCACCAGGGTTGTCACCTTATCTACTAGCAAGGGCCCCCCCATGAGAAAAACAGTCGTTGGATTATCTCCACCTCCTTCACGATATTGAAGATTAAGTGCAATATGCTTGGTATAGTTTCGGTTAGTGGTCTTAAGAGTTCTCTCTTTCAAGGGGGGGGGGGGGGGCATGTTCAAGAAACTATTTTGTAAACGCCCTTGCCCATTTTTAACTTCCTAGAAATATGCATTAGACTCTACTTCGAGGGCCGGACAGAAGTCAAGTAAAAACTTTCATTTTTTCTTTGTTATTTTTTATGCATTTCGGGACATTCGAACTTTGGTTTTCAAGCCAGTTAGATCGCTAATGTAATTGTGTGTTAAAATAAAATCTTAGTTCTCGAATCAATTATTTTATTGAAAACTCATAGATATAATGAAATAAAATAAGAGGCTACGGGTCCTTACAACTTAAAATATGCATATGTTTGTAACATGTATAACTAAATTATGTTGTTGTTGTTGTTGTTGTTGTTGTTGTTGTTGTTGTTGTTGTTGTTGTTGTTGTTGTTGTTGTTGTTGTTGTTGTTGTTGTTGTTGTTGTTGTTGTTGTTGTTGTTGTTGTTGTTGTTGTTGTTGTTGTTGTTGTTGTTGTTGTTGTTGTTGTTGTTGTTGTTGTTGTTGTTGTTGTTGTTGTTGTTGTTGTTGTTGTTGTTGTTGTTGTTGTTGTTGTTGTTGTTGTTGTTGTTGTTGTTGTTGTTGTTGTTGTTGTTGTTGTTGTTGTTGTTGTTGTTGTTGTTGTTGTTGTTGTTGTTGTTGTTGTTGTTGTTGTTGTTGTTGTTGTTGTTGTTGTTGTTGTTGTTGTTGTTGTTGTTGTTGTTGTTGTTGTTGTTGTTGTTGTTGTTGTTGTTGTTGTTGTTGTTGTTGTTGTTGTTGTTGTTGTTGTTGTTGTTGTTGTTGTTGTTGTTGTTGTTGTTGTTGTTGTTGTTGTTGTTGTTGTTGTTGTTGTTGTTGTTGTTGTTGTTGTTGTTGTTGTTGTTGTTGTTGTTGTTGTTGTTGTTGTTGTTGTTGTTGTTGTTGTTGTTGTTGTTGTTGTTGTTGTTGTTGTTGTTGTTGTTGTTGTTGTTGTTGTTGTTGTTGTTGTTGTTGTTGTTGTTGTTGTTGTTGTTGTTGTTGTTGTTGTTGTTGTTGTTGTTGTTGTTGTTGTTGTTGTTGTTGTTGTTGTTGTTGTTGTTGTTGTTGTTGTTGTTGTTGTTGTTGTTGTTGTTGTTGTTGTTGTTGTTGTTGTTGTTGTTGTTGTTGTTGTTGTTGTTGTTGTTGTTGTTGTTGTTGTTGTTGTTGTTGTTGTTGTTGTTGTTGTTGTTGTTGTTGTTGTTGTTGTTGTTGTTGTTGTTGTTGTTGTTGTTGTTGTTGTTGTTGTTGTTGTTGTTGTTGTTGTTGTTGTTGTTGTTGTTGTTGTTGTTGTTGTTGTTGTTGTTGTTGTTGTTGTTGTTGTTGTTGTTGTTGTTGTTGTTGTTGTTGTTGTTGTTGTTGTTGTTGTTGTTGTTGTTGTTGTTGTTGTTGTTGTTGTTGTTGTTGTTGTTGTTGTTGTTGTTGTTGTTGTTGTTGTTGTTGTTGTTGTTGTTGTTGTTGTTGTTGTTGTTGTTGTTGTTGTTGTTGTTGTTGTTGTTGTTGTTGTTGTTGTTGTTGTTGTTGTTGTTGTTGTTGTTGTTGTTGTTGTTGTTGTTGTTGTTGTTGTTGTTGTTGTTGTTGTTGTTGTTGTTGTTGTTGTTGTTGTTGTTGTTGTTGTTGTTGTTGTTGTTGTTGTTGTTGTTGTTGTTGTTGTTGTTGTTGTTGTTGTTGTTGTTGTTGTTGTTGTTGTTGTTGTTGTTGTTGTTGTTGTTGTTGTTGTTGTTGTAAAATGGACATCTTTATGTTACCTGACCACAAAGTTTTTTTTCGTTTTTTTTCTCACAAAATTTTTGTTTATTGTTTTAGGTTCTTCGAATACTCGTCGCCAATATCAAGTTTAATGTGTTGTTAAATAAATACACCATTGGTATTGTTTTTTTATTCTTTTGTTACAAAACTAGTACTGGTACGTGACGTGCTCATGAGTCATCTGTCAGCAGTCAGTTGTGACTACTGACCCGACATTCGTAAACACTACATCTTCGTCTCGCAAATAATAACTCGTTACATAAAATAAGGCATTTTGTAACTGGTTTCATAAATAGCTTTTGTTTCCTTTGATTTTTTTTTTTCATAGGTGATAAATAATACTATTTTTACGACCCATAAAAAAGGGTCGTTACAATGTCTACAGTGCCACCCTATCAACCGCGGTTAGTACTTGGATGAGTGACTCAGTCAAGGAAATGTTTCATAGCTAGCAGGCGATATATAAATGAGTACGAACGAAATATATCGATGGATTTTATAAAATTAGGTTTGTTTAAAAATAAGAAGCTACGAAATGAAATATATATTTTTAAAATTTAAAGTTAAAAATCTTACAAACGTGTGTATCACAAACTTTTGTGCGTTTCACAATTAATTAGATTGTGCTTATATAGCAGCAAGAAATTACTTAATAAACAAAAAATACAAACAATAGGTATACATTATTTTTAAATTTTTTGATATAAAACTATCCAATGAATCAATCACAAAAACTTTGTAGACTTAGATATAATCAAAAGTATAGACAACCTGGTGGAGCAAAACCCAAGTAAAGAAACCCCATAAAATATATTTCGTTAAATTTTAATGTCTCTTTGGCAAAAGTCGTCTTAATTATATAACTTAAAATGTAATCAATTTCTATAATTTTAGTTGATTACCTAAAAGATCTAGATCATTATGATGTCATTGCTCTGTAATGTTACTGTAAATTTTTATTGAGTTGTCATATTTTATTAATTCGTATAATTTATTGAACATAACTTCTAATATCTGGACTATAGATAATCGGTGACCCTTCAAATGCGCCCTTACAAAAACGCTTTCTGAGATAATCGCCCACGACAAATGCACTCCCCAACATATGCGTCCGTCAAAATGAATCCAATTTTAAATGGTCAAAGCAGAGGTTTTCAATTTGTGTTATAGAGATGCAAACAAGTTTCAAATAAAAGTTTTATGGATCTGAAAAAGGTATATTTTATAAATATTCTTGGATATACAGGGTGTTACGCTTTTGTCTGACAAATAAAAAATGTAACTTTTTAATTGGAACACCCTGTAGTTTATTTCAGTTTTAGATTGGTCACGAAATGTATTCAAGGCAAGAATTTAAAAAAAAAATAATACATGGTTGCCAAGCAATTAATTTTTTTGGGAAATTAGGGAATGAGGCAAACCCCAAATAAAATTATCATAATTTAGGTAGGTTACAATGATTTCAAAATTGTTTAAAATGCATACATATAAGATACTAAGATACGAATAGTAATAATAAAACTGGTTCATTTTATACAGAGTGTTTTGAAACATTTTAAGACATGGCTAATTTTAAGTTCAATCTACTCAATTTTTTCAAACGCAATACCCTGTATATTATTTTGGTATAAAATTCATTATAAATTTAGCCATTTAACGAAACCAACACAACATGTTGGCCTATTATACATATACAAGGTGTCCCATCAGTGCGTAATTGATCGTGGCAATTTTATTATTGGAGATACAAAAGTTGCATGACCATATTTTATAATTACTCTTAAATATACAGGGTAGTCCATAAATGAGGGGCTGACCAAATACTTTTTTAAAGCAAACACGTAGGTAGTTACACATAACAAAGTCAAACAATTTTATTAGATTTAACGCTCCTAAAAGTGTTTTGCATTTTATTTCATTAACTATGTTGTATTTAGGGTATGTCAAAACGAGAGAATTTCTTTGTGAGTACTTTTTATTTTGTTATGCATTTCTTATACCAAAACATATTTTTGGTTTATTTTACTTGTGACGTCGAAGGAATAATAAATTATTTCTGTCAAATGGGTTAACATTTTATATTTTCGAAAGCCAATTGAAAAAAATGTAAATTTTTATGATAAAACCATCAAAATACGTTTGGGTACTGGAAATTCCAAACAAAATAAAAAATTAAGAAATTAATTTGTAAATTGTTTTGGTATAACATTATACACATTTGAAAAAATTGAAAATATCGTAATCTCTCATTTATACATCCTGTATACATCATAGCAACTGAATAAAAATGCAAAAATTGTTTAACGATGTGAAAAAACCAAATCTGTTACCTGTAACTATCTACAGGGTGTTTAGTTCAAAATAGTAAAGTTCAGTTCATCCCTCATTTATAGGCCACCCTGTAGAGAAGAAATTTAGTAAATTGAAATAAAAATGAGTCATATTTAGGACATGTTTCAAATCAAATTAACATTCCCTTACGAAATAATGTAATCCGTTCCCGAAACCACAAGAGGAAAAACAAGTAATTGAAAAACTAAAAAAAAATCTGCCCGTAATCAGTTAAAAAAAAAAGAATAAAAATAACAAAAATTGTTGGGGCGCATATGTCAGGAAGCACATTTGTCGGAAGGCGCATTTATCTGGAAGCGCATTTGTCGGGGCGCATTTGTCGCGGGGCTTTTAACAGTGCACATTTGTCGGGGCACTTTTATCAGAGCGTATTTGACAGTGCGCAATTGTCATGTAACCATAGATAATCACACAAATTAATGCACTCAAGATATTGTAAAATGTCCTCCGGACTTAGAGAAATTAATTGATGAGCTTATTAAATTATTGATATTCCCGTTACCACTTGTTTTATCTTATAATGTGTCAAAACGTAAGTTGGCTTCATATTATGGAAAACTGTTTTATTGATAGCTTTATCAAAAAAAATTATTCTTCTTAATCTAAAAACAAAAATACAACCATCAGATATCAAATTTTATGAGTCGTATACGAGTGTCAAAAACGAATGTACTTTACTCTTGACCAAAAATTATTTTTTTGACAAACCTCGTATAAATAAAATTTTATATATGATGGTTGTATTTTTAATTTTAGACCATGCACAATTTTTTATGAAGAATATATTTTTTTGATAAAACTATTAATAAAAAAGTTATCCATTATGTAGCCAACTTACGTATATGATAATGCATGATCAACGCCAACTATAAAGAAAATAATATTTGGCCAGCTAACTGACACACTCTTGAGACTTTTGTAGTATGCTTTGGTCAGAAACATTTGAAAACAAATAATTTTTAACGTATTTGAGCTTGTACTTGCGATTTGATGTATTTAATAGTAAATTATCCACCTTTTTACCCCACCCGGTCTATTAAAAAACAGACTTTTTTCACACCTTATTACTAACAACCTATAACTAGTAAATATCTACATAGTATCAAAAATAAAACCATTAAAAAATCTACTTATATAAAAATTAGAACTATCCTGAGAAATTTCTTGTTAGGTCACCGCTGATAGTGGGAACATTTTTAGCGTCCTCCGTAGTGGCCGTGGACTTTCTAGAATCGTGTATGTCCAAGGCGCGTTTAGAATTTTCCACGAACTCCATCAGTCCTCTGGACATGAAATACGGTCTGGTTTCGCCGTCATTTTGTTCACAATCTTCGCAGAAGCACAGAAAAATAGTGTCGATTGCCATCTAGAAATTGATAAATAAATTTATATTAAAGCATCTAAATAGCCACAGTAAGAACTGAGGTATAGTCTGTGGAAAATACTCAATACTGTTATTTAAATATTGGAAACAAATTTGTATAAAAATGATACACCAGAAATAATGATTCACTCCCAATAGCAGTAGCCAGCCCATCATATTGAGTAGATTATTAATCCAATCCAGAAGTATTGTAAAATCAGTCCACTAAAAAATGTCATTACTTTTGGACTTTATATGACAGCACCACATATAATAGCTCTAATTTTGGGTGACTACCTTTAAGGTATGTTTTTGTATATACACTGTAGGGGAAAGTATTCCACAATGAGACATTCGCCATAACTTTTTGAACTTCCCGCCTATTTAGTTTAAAAAATATGGCCGACCAACATAGTCAGTTGTGCTCCACCAATTTTTACGAAATTTAGAAAGTTCTAAACATATTTAGTGACTTACATAGCTCAAATTGAGTCAAGTTTTTTTTATAGTCGATATTTCAATTGGTGATTAAATAAAATCCGGTGGTTTTTTGATAAATCTGAAAAATTCAGAAATTGTTTGGGCATTTTTAGGTTAGGATTCTGTATAAACTAGAGATGTTTAAAACGATCGAAAAATGTTTGCAAACTTCTTAAAATAATATCGAAAAAGTTCCACAATGAGGCAGTTGGTTTTGTTCCACAATGAGACGGAGACGGTGTCTCATTGTGGAACAAAATTTTTCAACGTGTGAGTATATAATGTTTTTCATTTTATTTCCATGTTAGGGTCAAAACTATGGCTAGTGGAAGAAAACGAAAATCGGAAAAAGGTTCTTTCACAGAGGACCAAATGAAGGCAGCTATGCATATGGTTCTTGAGGAAAAATTAAGTTTAAGAGAAGCATCTGAAAGGACAGGCATTAAATTTCAAACGCTTCATCGCTACGTCACGAAACAAAAACTTGCAGGCGAAAATGTAAAAATAAGATACAAGCCTAACTATGCCTGTCTGCAGATTTTTACCTCAGAACAAGAGAAACTTATTGCGAAATACGCCATAACTTGGAAACTAGGAAAGATTTGCGAATACTTGCTTTCGAAGTAGCCGATGCAAATAAATTTAATATTCCTGAAAAATGGAAAATTAATAAACGGACAGGGATGGAATGGTTATTAGGTTTTACGGAACCCTGAATTGAGTGTAATACAACCAGAAGGCTGTAGCCTTTCCAGAGCTACTTCATTTAATAAGCATAATGTATGCCAATTTTTTGCCAATTTGGAATCGATCTATCAGCGTTCAACGCATTTTACAGATGGGACTCGCATCTACAACCACGTAAAGTTGTAACAAAGATGGGAAACAAGTTAGCTCAGCAACTAGCGGTGAACGCGTAATATTAGTAACCACCTGCTGCACTGTGAACGCAACTGGAAGCTTTATTCCACCAGTTATGATTTAGAGATTAAACAGCACATGTTGCACGACGCTCCTCCCGGTACCTTAGGCTTTGCACAACTATCAGGATGGATGACAAAGGATTTATTTATAGAAGTCATGAATCACTTTATAAATCATGCCTCGAGAGTGTAGGCAATCCCACGCTATTAATTATGGATAACCATGAAAGCCATTTATCGGCTTATGTTCTTGACCTAGCAAAGAAAAATTGAGTTATTATCTTGACATTGCCCCGCACACCTCTCACAAATTGCAGCCTTTAGATCTTTCGGTTTTTTCCCATTCAAATCCCAATATAATGCTGCAGTTGAATCGTGGATGCTAAGGAATCAAGGCCGTCCGATCTCAATTTATGAAAGAGCTGAATGTGTTGGTGTTGCGTTTGAAAAATCTATGACCACCAAAAATATAACAGCAGGTTTTAACAACTCAGGTATTTTTCCCTTTGACAAGAAAATTTTCACGGACGACGATTATATTGCTAGCAGTGTCACTGACCGATGCCAGCCAGCTGATGAAATTGCTGGTCCATCTGAGCATCACATTACGGCTGATAATCAGGATTGCAATGGCACAACAATTGAAACCTAATGAAATAAAAGCAAAATCCAAGGAGAAAGTGAGGCAGGCGGAATTAAAAATAAGAAAAAAGCAGGGAAAATTAAATGACGTCAAGACCGGAGTGTTTAAAGAATCTTTTAGTGAAGAGTCTGATAGGGAATCCTATCAGGAAGATACTAGGGGCTCCTCTGAAGATGCTAGTGGTATTGAAGATGCCTTGGATAAAGATAACTTTCTTGCAGTGGAGCGACAACCAATCGCTGGAGACTACATTTTAGTTCAATTTGATGAATTAAAAACTGTTATCTTTTATGTCAGAAAATTTTTAAATAAAAAAGAAGATGAATTTGAAATTTCATTTCTTCGTAAAAGTAACAAGTCTAACAACTGTTTTTTCTACCCCGCAACAGAAGATATAAGTATGATCGAAGAAAAAACATCAAAATAATACTTTCCAAATATTTAACGACTGGGAAAACTAAGAGGCAACAGACTCTAATACGTTTTGAACTGAACTTCAACTCATTATGTGCGCTAATATTTTGAAGGATTTTATTTTATTTTTTACTTGTTGGATTTATATTTTATGTTGTCCTATCTAGCAAAATAAGTTTTTTGGATACTGTTTTTTTCAAAAGAATGTTCATTTTCCCTTATTATATATTTTTTTTTTTTTTTCATATTTTTTGTATTGTTTTTTGGTCTAAAAGTTCTATCTCATAGTGGAACATACTTGTTTCACAATGAGACAAAAATCACGATTTAATAAAAATCCCTATTTATTTTCTAAATCGATATATTCATAAACTTATTGCGTTAAATGACGAGGAATATGTCAATCTATGTGCATGAAACAACAAAATTACAAAATTCAATCATAACCTCTGGGAACCTACCGAAACCTAATTTATGTCTCATTGTGGAACACTTTCCCCTACCTATCTAATACATCATACATCGATACTTCTAATGAATGCGCAACATGCAGCCTCTCTGAAATCTGAGAATACATGAAGTTGCATGTAAATTTTGGCATGTCTAGGTATGTTGAAATTATTGAGATACTTAAGCTTATTTCAAAATTCAAGCCATCTTGTATGAATATCTGCAGGAACTGATTTATAATAATAGAGGTCTTTATTTTCATATTTTACAGATCAATTTCAATATAAGTTTGTATTGTGAATTACATTAAATGAGTATCTATAATTATGAAAAAAGCCGAAGATCAGCTGTATACGTCCACAAGACGTATTAGCTGTTTTTCATCTTAAGCTAGCAAAAGAAAAAATATATAAGTTCATTGTACCGAAAACTAGAGAATGGAACAGGTAGTTACTTTAGACTAACAATACCTCACGTAATTAATGGATGCCCCCGATATAAAACATTAATATTTGATCACTGATTTTTAAAAATTGCTTCAAAAGGTAAAAACTCTGTTTTTATCATAAATTGATGAAAATCAAGTTATTTTGGCTCAGTGCTCATAAAGGCGCGAAGATAATGTCTGAATTGCCTACCCCATAGAAATATAGATTTTTATTTTTCTACATCTATTAATATATTTGTTAAAATACTGTGACTAATTATTTTTTTAAATAATACAATTAGTGATAATCGAGGTGATAATATACTATTGTTGTATTAAAAAAGAGCCACTCTATATTTATTTTTGACCTTCATGCTTAGAATAAACAGATAAACCGATCGATGTAAAATAATATATGGTAGTGAAAATGTACTGACATGAATGTTTTATGAAAATTATTGGTAAATTAATTCATTGGTCGAATTTTTTTAAATTACATACATTATAGATTTTAAGTTTCGATTATGGCATGTTTATAGATGTGTATTTTTTATCATTTTATATTCATTAGTCAGTATTAAGGGTGCTATTGAAATATATGTACAGGGGCACTTAAAAGTTCCACTCCTCTTATCTTCGTTATTAATTAAGATAACCTAATTATTTTTGTTTAAAAGTTTGAAGTATGAATATGCAGTTTGCGGTATTGAACTTGTTTTATGAATTCTACAAAATTTAGAAAGAAAGTTACAAAGTTTTGTTACACTAAAAAACCTCTAATTGAAGATTATTGACATTAACGTGATGTGAAAACTGTAATGTAGAGACCTGGGACCGTTACTAAAAAAAAGTAACGCGTTACTTTATCGTTACTTTTGATGTAAAGTAACGCGTTATATAATCGTTACCGTTACTTTTTAAAAAGTAACGAATTATTCGTTACTTTCCGAAAGTAACGTGTTATTGTAACTTCGTTACTTTTAAAGTAACGCGGTACTGACAAAGTAGCGCGTGACTGAAAAAGTAACGCGTTACTGCAAAAGTAACGCGTTACTTTAAAAAAGCGTTACTTTTGGAAGTAAATCAATAAAAATTTGGTGTACATTTTTACTATAGAACAAGAAAGGGATAATGAAAGTTATACTGTTATTTGTAATTCATGATTTATTTAACTAACGCCCGTATGCACCTTACACGTTTAATCTAGATTAAGGGTTTAATCGCGTTTAGTACCATTTTTAGCTATGCACCGTAATAAAAATCATTCTTAATCTGATTTTATTATAATCCGTCAATATCGGAGGATTAAATTATTTAAACGAGATTTTCTAACGTCAAAAAGATATCAACGGTTTGTCAGTGTATTTGGAACTTTCTATTTGTGTCTCTTGTATTTATTTTATTTAAATTTTATTAAAAAACGGAAATAGAATACCAGCTTTTCCTGGAAGGTGACAAATATTCTAGGCAAAATTACGAGAGGAATGAATATTTTTATACCGTGGGCAATTTTGTAATGTTTAAGAAGTTTTTTATATTTTAACGTTACAACATACTTCTGTAGTTAGATGGCAAATCCAGATATGTTGAAAAAGGTAAAAATAAGTAAGCAATACGTATATTATTTAGGTAATATTTTTGAAATTCATTTGACATTCTTTTTTACCCTGCGTAAAATTTTATATACGTTCTTGGTACATTTAAAAAATAGGCCTTCTATCTTTAAACGGTCTCTTATCCTTTGACATACATTTCTCCTACTCAAATCTGAAGTTTTCTTCTTCTCTTTTTTTGTGAAATTTATAAAAACCCAGTTTTGTCAGATTACTAAACTCGATTTTCTAATCCTTAGCCGGTACATAGAAAATAACCACTAGTCGTTTAAACGAGATATGCAAATCTGGATTAAATTTTAAAACGGTGCATATGGGCGTAAATGTCTCAACACTTGAAAAATAAACAGTCTTATTCTAGCAGTAATTAGGTTATAAGTTGCAACGTTAACCTACGGGATAAACCATACATTTAGTATTTACCTACTTACATCATGAAATTACCCAGTCAAAACCTCTGTCAAATTTTAATGTGACCAGGCTATTAAATATTAATCATCGTTTTTGCCACCGGCTGTTTTTTAAATGTCAAATATTAGAAAGCAAAACATAATGGTAACACTCTAGACAACTTTAAAAATAAATAAAAATCTAACTACAATAAATAATAAATGTAATAAAACTGGTTAAAATTATAATGCTAAATACTAAAGTACAAACACTAAAGAAATTAGGTACATTTAAAATATAACATTTTTAATTTTATTTGATAACCTATTATTACCCTTTCAGTATCTCAACCCTCATCGTCATAATTAAATATTAATTATTTTTATTATTACATTTCAAAAGAATTGGATTTTCAAAATGTTCATCAGATAAAGCATGTCTTCTAGGCGCATTTACAAAGGTGGCATACGAAAATAGAGTAATGGAGTATTAAATTTTATAAAAACATTTTGTACGTACGGATACTTTTTTAACATAGACAAATTAATATCGGGATTCTGTAAAAATTGTAGAACTTGTAATTTTATGAGTCTGTCCTTTTCCGTGACACAGTTGTCTTCCTCGTCTAGAAATTCAAAAAAGTTAATGTCTGTATATATCTTTATATTCTCTTTTATTATAGGTAATACTGTCGATTGATTAATTTCCAATAGCGCGTTAGCTTCATTTACAATATTCTGTTTAATATCAACTGTGTTTTCTTTAGCCAATTCACCAACTGATTTAAGCCATTTTAGTTTAAAAATAGGGTTTGTTGCAGTAGCAATTACTGCATTATATGCCTTATCCGAGAATTCTAGGAAGTCTGAAAATCGGGAATGAATAGATTTTATACATTCATCTAATATTGGTAACATATATTTCAAGGACTTTTTGGTTTTTAAATATTTAAGTTTCAGACATAAGGATATAAGAGTAGGCAGCAAGTATCAGCAAGTATCACCCCTGAGCATAATAAATGTTAGATTCTCCTTGTAAAATATCTATAGATTGAGCGACTGGTTTGAGTATGTCACAATATTCTTCAAGATATTCAATGTCTGTCTCCTTTAACATATCAGACGGAGATTTAATCTCTAAATTTCTGTATAAGAAGTAACGCCTTACTTTTAAAGTAACGCGTTACTGTAACGAAGTATCGATTGTACGTTACTTTGAAAAAGTAACGCCATTACCGTTACTTTTCGATGATTTAAAAAATTAACGAAATTACTAGTAACGCGTTACTTTAAGTAACGCGTTACTAAAAAGTAACGTTTTTGTTTCGTTACTCCCAGCTCTGAGTACCTACAACATATTTATATGCAAATAAGCAATTAAATACGACTTACCTCGTATACAGTCATGAAGCAATGGGCCACAAAATATGCAAACAATCCTGCCAAAGTAACGGGTACCCACATATGTTGAAGACCATCCTTGTACTAAAATTAGACAAATTAATTGGTATCAACTCATTTATACACACCTAATGGAAAGATAAACACAATTTAATTTATGTTGCGGTACCTATATTATGTTTTGCGTTTGCAGCAATTAACTTTGATAGAAGTAAATCAGTTTTATATCTCGTTGGTTGATTTATAGATACCTATAATATTTAGATTTTTGATGTACAGGGTGTTTCCTAAATACGGTACGAAACTTCAGAGGGTGATTCCTTAGGTCGATTTATGAAAAAAAGTTCCTATGACATATGGTCCGGAGTTGCTTCGTTTCTGAGATACAGGGTGTTAAAATTTAAAAAATAGGAATTTTAAAAATATCATAAATATCCCTTAATCGATTTGGTTTAGATTTGGTACAGTTATTTGAAGTAATAAAGCACTTATTCAACCCTAACTAGATTTAAATTATCGGGTCCAGTGGCGTCTCAGTGGCACCACAGATAATATGATCGAGACTCTTTTTATAGTTTTTGTATTGTTTTAGATTAAGCAACTAAAAATACATATTTTTAGTATGTTGTGTTTTTTCATATCTAGCATGGTTTCGAAAATTAAAATTAAAAACTATCCACGGACAACATTAAAATAAAAAACAAACATAAAAAATATACAATTTCCACCTAAAATTAAATGAGCAAAATACACGACTGCAATCGATTTGTCATTGATTGTCTGACTGACACGTTCAAAAATACTGGAATATTCCTTATGACATTGTATTTGTCAATTATCCGATTCCTCAAATAAGTCATTCTTATTTAGTACAGTAGTTTTATAAACAAGAGCTTTCAGATAACCGCATAAATAAAAATTTAGAGGATTCATATCCGGACTGCGAGCTGGCCAATTTTTAGGTCAATCCAGCAATTAGGGTAGGTGATGTCGAGATGCTAGAGGGCAAGAACACTAAAATGAGCTGGAGCCTCGTCGTGTATAACCGACATGTTGGCTCTTACACAAGTATTAGAAATTAAAAATTAAAAAAAACCGACTTCAAAATCGTGTAGATGCCATCGCCACATCTTAACCAAATTTATATGGGACCACCCCTGAGGTACCCCCTTACTAACAAAAAAAGAATCATATAAATCAGACAAGGTGGTAAAGCATTATCGCTAAACATACATAATAAATGAAGAGTTTGAGGATTTTCTCATGGACCCAATTATTAGATTTTGACCAAATTTATTTGGACACCGTGTTAAAGAATTATCGCTGAACATACATAAAAAAATATATTACGACGAATTGAGAACTACCTCCTTTTTTGAAGTCGGTTAAAAATGTGTAAATGTTCTCGCAAAAAGTTCATCAAGTCAATCACTTGTCAATCTTGCTGGTGAAAAAACGGGCCATTTAGGTAGTTATCAATAAATCTTACTCAAACGTTCAGGGAAAGTTGATGAAAATATCTTTCTCTAATAACGTTGGGATTTTGTAGTCTTTGAGAAAATTTGCCTCGTCCGAAAATAAGACCATTGGTAAAAAATTTTAATTGTGTGCCAACGTATGAATCAACCACCTGCAAAACATTAATCTTGGGTGAAAATAGTAGAGCTTGGACCCAATGTATGTGATATGGGTACAGAAAATTTCGTTTTAGAACTTTAAAAAACTGTTTTTGGGCTGACTTCAAGCTACAGTGCAATCTTCCTGGTACTATTATATCTATCGCATGAAGTATAGCTTCTTCTAGTTCAGGAGTTGTTACAGTTTCTGGTCTTTCACCACCTGTATTTTTATTGAAACTCCCAGTTTCACTTAATCTTGCATGTAGCGTTCTAAATGTTTTAGCACATGTAATTACTGTCCTGGTACATTGTCCATACTATTTCCGCCTTTCCATTTGCTAATCCATAAATAAAGTGCATGTCAGTCATCTCAGAATAAATAAAGTTATTCATGATGCAATAAATGCTAATTGTTAACTCTGAATTTTAGTGTTATGTCAATACTATCACTATGAACTGGTCTCCAAAGTAGGTGAGTAGGTACTTGATTAGCTTGGCAATAATTTGTTATAAAAAGCAGATGTAATATGCAAAAAATATGATAATTGTTTTCGAAATCTGAAATATAATAGTAAACCTATTGAAACCAGTGGTGTTAAAGATTTTAACTCAGTTGCCTTCCAAGACGTCCCTCAAATGATTAAGTTAAATCTAATTACTAGTTCGAAATAAAACGAGTAAAAAAATAAGTACCAAGTTTAAGGCGAGATGATTTTTTGATATTAATAAAATAATAAAAAATCTTTTTTTTCCATGTTCGTGATATGCAATAGAGTGGCCCCTTTCTTTTTCGAAAACGAAGCTTGATATGAAAAAAACAAAGATCAAAAAGTTGCATTTTTAGTTGCTTGATCTGAAAAAAAATAGAAAACTACAAAAAATCAGTGGCGTACTTTTTTCTCAATAATATGCGTGCGTGCATATTTTCCTTAAATGGTCCGTATTCAAGATATTTTACAAAATGTAAAAAAATTCAATTTTTAAGAAAATTGTAAAATAAAAGTTGCTTGTTATTCTCCATAATTTTTGTCCCATACATTGTAACGTTATTTTTCAAACACCTCTATTGCTCCATCGCTCCATCTCTTTCCTTGCAATAAAATATTATGTGTCGAAAGTCGAGAGACATTTTACAATTGACATTTCTTTTCTGAACTTGGTTTCGTGCAGAAGGGGAAACTCCTATGCGACAGAACGGGGTAGAATTAAAATCAACCACCTCCACAGGAAAGTCATGTGTTGGACACATCCGATTTTTAATTTAAATACCCTTAATACAAATTTTTCTGTGTGTATGTGTCAGTGTAAATCTACAACTATAACCTAAAAGTTTGTTAATATTTCTATTTTCCTGGAATCTTTTGTGTTGAAAATGACTAATCTTCCACGAATTGATATACACATGGTGTTGGAGTTTTATGCAAGGAAACTGCCACTGTCTACTAGTACCTAACCATTTGTAATTAATCTATTAGTTGCTTATGAGTGCGAATAATAAATAGTAGCATTTTAAGACCAATTTGTTTCTAAATGCCTAAGTATATAGATAAATGAAGGTTTTCTTAGAAAACTAAATACCTTTATTGTTTTTTATGTAAATATGATTTAAAATTCCAATAAATTGTGATAGATAATTACAAAAAGTACGATCTTTTTCATAAAAATGAGAAATAATATTACTAGAGCTTAAAGTTACTATTTTCTTTTAAAATGGTTCTCTACTTTAGCTGCCACTTTCTATTATTTCAAATATCTACAATATAAAAAATAACTAAAAAATACAAGTTTTCTTTTCCGTTACATAATAATTGGGAAAACTTTTTTTTAATAAAATTGTTCAAATAAAACTTGTTTGTGATATAATTCTCTGTAATTTTTGTCCTATACATAATTTCTATAAAGTGGACCGTATTCGAGATATTTGTGAAAATGTGTAAATGTAAAATTTTTTAAAACTCATAAACGGATAAAGAAAAAACCTTAAATTTCAAACTTTCGCTTTATTCCGACCTGAGGTGAACTGATTAGATTTTGGGCAGAGTCGGAACATCTGGGGGGTACTTTATAGGGGGCTATTTTTATATTTTATGAAATATATCTGTTATATATGTTTGGAGAAAAAATTTTTTTGAATAAAAGTTAGTTCTAATATTATTTATTCTCTATTTTTTTTTTCTATACAAAATTTTCCTAAAATGGTCCGTATTCGAGAAACTTTTGAAAATGTAAAAAAATTCTGATTTTGAAGAAAATTGTTGAACTAAAAGATGTTTGCGATATCGATCTCTATAATTTTTGTTTTTTACATGATTGCTCTAAAATGGACGGTATTGGAAAAATTGGAGGAAAAGTATAACATTTAAATTTTTCAGCATTTTCGTTGGCGATAAGTGTACCTATATAGAAAAATGTTTCGAGTTAGATGTATGTGGAAAATGTATATATTAGATTAACCTCTAAATATTTGCCGAGGTGCTACAATAGGTTGTACAAAATAACCGAAAAAAGCCTGTAATAACTAGATAGGAAAGTCATGTGTTGGACACATCAGATTTTTTTATATTATTTTGATTAATGTTCAGAAAAAAATTTCAAGTGTTTAAGTAGGTAATCATAATAAAAATGTTCTTGTTTACGGTTGTTCATCTTGTTATTTGTTGTATTTGAAAAAGTGAATTAATGAATAGTATATTATGCAACGATCATGTAATGATGGTTATTAATACACGAGCATTAACCGGGATACGAAACGAGCCAAAGGCGAGTTTCGTATGGTTTATGCGAGTGTATTAATAACCATTACATGAGAGTTGCATACGCTATTTTTTCTACACCCGATAAATAATCAAGAACTATAAATATTATATTCATATTGGTATTGAACACAATAACAATAATTACTCGTGTATTTCTATAAAAAATTCTACAAAATTGTAATTAATGGTATTACCTTGGGTATTGGTATTACCATAGATTTTTTGGGCAAATTATTGTGTACTGCATTTTCTCCTTTCTCCGATATGTGTGGAGGAGTCTTCTATATCGCTGATATCAGACATGTTGATAATATAATTATCGAAGTTTAGCTATCTACGAAAATTTAATACGTTTTGACAACTAAGACAATTACATAGGAACCTAGGACAAACGTCAAAGAACATGCTTGATTGAAAAATTGTAGGTTTCTATTGATTAAAAATCTGTATCGTAATGAAAAATCTGTATCATAATGGGTATCATTATGAAACGGATTTGGAGCATATAAGTGCATTATTATAATACGGGTGTAGAAAAAAACATTATTGTATTCTAATATTTTTGTATACCTAATGTTATTTTACCATTATTATCCTATGAAAGTACTTGTAAATGAAATCACATTTTTGATTTCGACAAAACACAATAGGTACGAGTAAAACACTTTAAAAATTATTCAAGGAAGCATATAAAAAAAAACCAGCCACATTTTAATTAAACATTTGTAGCCAGGTTTCCTGTTTATATATTTTCTTTGAATAAATTATTTTGTGGTCGTAGGAAAAATATTGTACATCACTTGTGTAAAAATGGTTTTTCACACTCGTAATGTAATATACTATATAATTTCAATTATTTTTATAATTCATAAAATTAAAATGACAGCTCTCTTGTAGATACGTTTAATGTTTGAGATTTCATCGTGTTATCAGATAAGGATCTGATAGGAAAATTATTACTTATCAAATAATTAAATATATCTCAACAATAGTTGATAAAAGTTTGTATTATAACTATTGAAAAAGTAATTTTAGATTTTTTTTTTATTATATTTACCTGCAGCATTTTGATGCCAATGAGAACCGTAGCAATCACAACAACTACTTTACCCAAAAACAGTACAAAATCGCCTACTGAATTGATCGCAGCAACCCTTAATACATTTGAGGAAAGCAGTTTGAACGCTTGCTGTCCAGCTTTACAAAAAGGATATCCGTAAATAGCTAAAAATTGGTTTATAATTTGTAAATAGGATTATTGACATTTCTTTAAACGTACCAACTTCAATATAGGCATTCCTGGTTATATATTTGAGAATTTTCTCGAAACAATAAAGGCAGCACTGGCAACACTTCAACATACAATCAATGCATTTTCCATCCTTCTTTTTTAGATATTTTTCGGTGATTTTTAAAAGAACCCTCGCAAATTGTACCGTCGCTATCAGAAATGATCCTAAAGCAACTGATCCCAAATGGTATCTAACTAAATTTTCGGCACTTTGTAGTACTGGAGTGCCTAGTGAGGACTTATTCCTAAAAAAGGAACATTCCTTTAAAAAACAGTGAGTACGCTACTGGTACTGACAAGATTTTGTAAAAAAATAAAGAATAGTCTATTATGCGGCAACCAGTATTACATTTGCGTAAAACAAGTTGCCTGTACTATTTAATAAATTATGGGCGACAATAACTCAATTTTGTTTACTTCTATATATACAATGTGACCCATTTAAGATGGACGCTAGAAGCACCCCTGTACTGTAGAACTCTTATTTTATAAAATTTAGAAGTTTTTGAGATCGTAAAGGGAAGGGCCAAAACATTATTTGGCATCATTTAAAAAGAATCCAGTGGTGTTGAAAGTTTTTTTTTTACTTATATAAAAAAACTTTTTTATTATGTAAGATATTTGAATGAAATTCACTTTCAAATCATTTTAAAACTATGCATATCCAGTGATGTATTTAGATTTTTATTATTTTGCTATTTTCGACAGTGAAAAATAATCAAAGCATGCTTTGAAAATTCAGCTTAATAATTAAAGAATTGTCAGATAGTAGAACCTCTATTATCCATAAAAAATAATGGTTCCAATCGTCTGTCAAATACTAGTTCTACAGAGATGCTTCCACCGTAAATCGGTCACATTGTACCTACATAATAATAATGACAGCAGACCTTTTAAAATACCAAATAGCAACTGCACCAGCAATAATCATATGTTGACATCCGATTGCAAACTGCGTCATCCATAACATGGCAAAAAAATTGTACCACCTAGTGAATTTCATCCAACCGTCTTTTTTATATTGGTAAATGTTCGGTTTAGTTTCTGTTAGGCTTCCAGAACTTTCTATCCACAAACAGAAATAGAACCACAGTGAAACGGTTATTCCCAAAAATAAAAAAGTCTGAAAGTAAATAGAAATTATACAATTTTTCTAGTAGAGTATTGAAATGATCAAAATAACTGAAAAATATAAACAAACTACTTACCAAAATAGGTTCAAACAGTAAAATAGGCATGGCCGTAATAGCCTTTCCAGATTCCTCAAATAATTGCACCACCAACTTGATTCTACTTCTCATCACAAAAATAATTAAACATATCACAACAGTTGCGATGGTTGCCAGTATAGCAAAGACCAAATACGTATCAGTTTTTTCGGAATCCACGTCGGGTATGAGATAGGACGGAGTGTTTTCGTTACTATTTTTGGAATTCTTCCACATAACCCTGAAAAAATAGAAAAAAGGATACCACAAAGCTCCATATTGTGGCCCGTATAGTCTGTTTACACACCATAAAAGTGCAGTTCCGACTATGCTGGCGGTTACTGAGCCAAGTAAGATGATCCAGACCACGAAACCCACTAGGTACCTGAATAGTACTAGCAATATGGAGGAAAATACTGAAAAGATAAAGTTTATTATTTTTATCGCCTTTTATATTTGTTTTTCAGTAAAAAGTGTAAACAATGACTTGATGGGACGTAAGAATCGACTACCATCGTCACAAGGGAAACATCGACAGTATTATCGAGTAATGTATTCTTTTATTAGATTTGTGACGTTAAATGTGACAATATGACAGATAGAGCTGTGTAAGTAAGAGGCATAAAGTGCAAATAGAAAAATTAATAATATATTGTGCTATAGTTTGGTTGTTTTCTATAAATTTATCCCCGTATGCACTGTTCTTACCTAGAGCTATGAGGCAAAGGTAACAGATTTCGCTCCAGCATATTTGAAAATCTTCAGACACTTCCTGTAAGTAAAACAATTCAAATAATTATATTTTATTCAAACGTCAAAAAAAAGGAAAAAGTAGAACTGAAAATGTGTCAAATGGATAGTAATATAAATAATAGAGGGGTTAAGTACATTATGTTGAAAGTGGAGTTCATAGACGTCACTTGCTATTGAATGTTACAGATGTTTACTTTTAATTTTGAACATAAAATTGTTAATTTTGTTGATTTAGCAGATTATTTTAAATAAAAATGTTATTCAAAAAATTACCAAACTCATTAGTCACTGTGACTAATATACCGGGTGCTTTAAAACTAGTAACGATCATAATACAACAATAAATAAATATATCTAACAAAAATTGCTTTAGTGAAGACTTTTTCTTTTGCAAACATTATAAAGAACCTTTTTTAACATTATTTTTAACCAACAACCCATAACAAACTTTAATCTCATACTAACATTTTTCAATCAATTATTTTGTGTTTCTCCAATAACAAGTGGTTTTAACTCATGCACCTCTATTCTTTAGAATAATTTCAACTTAACTTTAACTTAAATATTTAAAACCTTACATTTAGATTACCAGAAACTTACATAGAAGTATACACATATATTCAATTAAGAACCTTACCGTGAAAAAATTTTTGAGCCCAGTCCTGGAAAATATCGTATTTACCACAGCTTGGGTTTTGTTCGGTATACACCTATTGAAGAACTTTCTGCTGTAAAGAAAATTAAACAAAGCTTTAACACGATTTGGCAATAATGAAACCCGGAACTAATTTATTCTAATATAGAAAAAGTTCATGAACCCTATACCAATACCGATAATACAAATAATAAAAGGGTGGATTGATTCATAAGTCTAGGTCCTAATGATTCTATTTCATGCGGGAATAAATGTCTTAAAGTAATAAAAAATTAATGTTAAGGTTATCAATAAATTTCACATTAATCTAAATTGATTCAATATTATAATATTTCGTTTTCTGAAAGGTGAATTATAACAAAAACAAATTTATTATAATCAATTCGTTTGTTTTGTAAAATTCGTATATACGAGGACGATGTTAAAAGTTCTCAGCTTAACAGAAAAATTATTTGTATTTTTCAAAAATCTTCCCTTCCCTTATATTGTGTATTTAGGTGTTCCAAAGCTATCTAATTAGTATAATTAATTAAAAGTGTCTTAAATTATCGTAAACTTAATGAAAAATCTATATTTATTAGAAATGATATACCTACCTGGTAATAAATAAACACAAAAAGAAACAAAAAAGAACAAAAAATAAACAAAAATAAACAAAAAAAAAAACAAAAAGACAACACAAAAACAAACAAGAAAAACAAAAAGTAAAAAAATCAAACAGAAAACCCCAAAAACCAAAAAACCCCAAAAAAAAAAAACCCAAAAAAACAACAAACAATGAAAGACCAAAATGTAACGGACTTTTTAAAAGTAAAAAATTTGTGCCATAACGGAGTAATGAAAAGCTGTCTTGAAGCTAGAAGCTAATAACCCTTCTAACTGAAGCCGTGACAAAATAAAAAAAATCAGTCTACGCTATGAACTTAGCAAACTAAACTCCCTACCCCTTGATAAGGTTCTGGATCCGCCCCTGACTGGGCATGTCAAATTATGGAAACAACATTTATAACAAGTATTAAAAGTAATTTTAAAAACCGAAATTTATATGGAATCACCCCTGAGGTACGCCCTAACTAACAAAAAAAATAATCATAGAAATCGACAAGGTGGTAAAGAATTATCGCTAATCACACAGTGAATGAGTTGGTGATAACGAAACCGCAATAATCACAGCCATACAAATTTTAAAATCTTCACAGCTTCTTCATAGCTGACGAGAAAAATATATGGGCCGAGAATACCGATCAAGGAGAAGCGACAGTAGCTGTCGGTGCCTTTGATATCGGATGTACCTTTTTCACAGCATGACTTTGATTGATACACAACTTAGCACGCTGAGAAAACATACTTATTTTCTACACTGAGCGAAATAGTTTGGCAAATTATCTGAAATTATTGTTATAGTCCATGCGCAAATGTTGCAATGTGATTTAATTACATTGAAGTAGTTAGGGTTAATAGCAATGGTGAAATTTCGGCACCAAAATATAATTCATTATGTAATAATTAATTATTTGTTATAAAAGTAAAAGACGTTTATTATTTTATAATTTATCTATAAAATTTGTTCAATATTTGGTTTATTTATTGTTAAAAATTTAATAAAAGCCCCATATTTAAATTAAATTACCTTTTCCTTAAGTAAAAATAAGGTAAATAAAATTAAGGGTGCCAAAAAAAATTAGGTAACAATTAAAAAGACATTAAGTTTGAGAGGTTTAACTAAATATTTGCAATGTGCTTATATTTTCAAAGCTTTTAGGTTTAAAAAGTACTTATTTTTAGAATTTCTAGATTTATAATATATTAAGGTAGTTCACTCGTAAAACGGCTTTTCTTAAGAATTTAATAAAATTGAAATATAAGGTTAATGAAAGTGTCTTTTATGTAAATAAAAAAAATTAAATTTTTTGACCGTCTGTGAAACAATATATTAACAATCAAAATGTGCATAATTAACACTCTTAAAGCCTCTCATGTACACAAGTAATGCATTTATTTCCAGATATCACAAAAACTGTTCTTACCATATTTTTTAAAAATTAATGTTATGTAAATGATTATAGTTAATATTTATGCATGTGATAAAATTCTTAGTTTCCTAATAACTTTTTTGGCACATTTTATATCTGTATTAGAATACCTAAGTGTGTAAAAATCTTCATCTTATTACTACACAAAACAAACACCAAAAAATATCACTTAACATTGCTCACGTACTAAACACAACTTGGACTGACTTTGACAGATAACATAATTTTGAGTGATACACAACTTAGTTTCGCACATGCGCGTTACAAAACGGTACACTGAAAACACCAAGCTGTCGCTTCTCCTTGATCGGTATTCTCGGATATGGGCATGTTCTTCAAATGCAAATTGCAAATTTTGTACATTTCTGAGAACCTGGTTTTGAGGATATTAGACTTGTCTTCCACTATGTGTATTTAGTGTTATAACTAAACTTAGGCAAATGTGCACTTTGTATATTTTGCATATTTTATAAAAATAAAGATTTATTTGCATTTTTTTTTATTTGTCATATTGTGCATAAAAATTGCGTTTCAGGGTTGTGTTCGATAAATGACTCTCGTAGTTAGAGTTTACTCTCTGACAAAATTGGCTAGAGTTAAACCGGGTTAAATATTAATCTAACGGTTTTGAGTTTTTTAGATCAACGTTTGTCATTTATTAGATGTCAGACAAATGACAAAATATTTGGATTTTTAAATATTATGGCATGGTTTCAGGATTTTTCTACATTAAAGTAATTAACCTAATTGGAGAAGGTACAATAAGAGCTTCAGTGCGCTTTGGACCACACACTATCACATAATTAATTAGGTAAAACCAAGAAGTCTCCTTGAATAAAACCTGTGTACTTTTTTACTCACCGTGTTTTAATCTATAAATTAAGTCTTTATCAGGTTCATTTAGTATAACAATTTGTCCATTTATTTCGAACAATAAATGCTCTTTTGTTGTAGGTTGATGCATTATTTATTAATTCAATAATACATTTAATTTCACAAAATTATCAAAACACAAAAGAACCTGGAGGAAGGATAAAAAACTCACTGCTTCTGGCACACTGTAACACTAACCGGCCACAATTCCTGAATTTTGCGATCGGTGTTCTTGTTCCGTGTTCTCTTTTTGAAATTATATCACATAATATCTCACTGCGCAAGACGAGTAAAATCTACCTTGCTATTTTATTGGGACGGTGGTGTAGCGGTCAATCGCGCTTATATTCATTTATAGGCAAGTTTATGAGTCTGAGACTGCTGGGTTTCGAATCCCAGACCAGACCATGTGGATTTTTAATTAAATTGCATGGTTCGGTTTAGGATTTGATGTGTGGCGTATTAATAGAAATTGATATGACATGCAGATTAAAAAAAAAAAAATTCGCCATACATTACCGTCTCGATGATGGTGGGTGAGGTTTTCCGGGTTTTCCTGTCCTGTAAGTCAAATGGCACCATCAATCATCTTTAAGTCGCCCCGGAGCGCCACGGCAAATAATAATAATAGCCATCCCTTCCCCTACACAAGTCGTTCAGTCGACTTCAGGGGTTGAAATTCACTCGTAAGGGGGTGAATTAGGGAGAGTATTATTATTATTATTATTATTATTATTATTATTATTATTATTATTATTATTATTATTATTATTATTATTTTGTTGGGTTACCGATAGTTAACTCGGTGTCCAAAACTTCGATTTTTCGAACGCTTACTTAGGGCCGATTCCACCGTTGTGTTAAACGTTGATTAAAATGACATTGATAATGTAAAAATGTCATTTTAAACTACGTACGCAGTAGTCTCACTTAATAGGGTCGAAACAGTTAGATAAAACCAATATATTGACAATAACATGTTTCTTTTAAGACGATTTATCAGCATTTTTCCTACCTGACGCTGTACCACACGAGAAGATTTTCTTATCGGATGCTGCACCCTATATGATTAAGGCAGGGAAAAATTTACAGATTTTTACCCTAACTTAATTCATGTGACATGTCTGCGTAAGCCCATGGTATTAACTGTTTTTTAGGGTTGCCGAGGAAATCAGAAAAAAATTCCTCTTGTCAACGATTTGGAATCCAATATAACAAAAGTATTTGTTAAACACCATTAAGAATACAATTGTAGGAATTGTATAAAGAGAGGTTGCCTAATTCTTCCTCCTCGACCAGTTGTGACGAATTGGGGAACTTGGTATGAGGCTTTATTTTTCTATGCCGATCATTTTGCTGAGTTAAAAAGTTTAATTCTTGAACTATCCAACGACGCCTCTCAAGCCCTTGACGCAATGCAAGAAATAGTAAAAAATAGGCTCATTCAACAACAAATTTGTTTTCTGAAAGCAAATTACAGTTTTGTACCCGAAACTATAACAAATAAATACCACTTTATGTTAAGTGTTAACTTAATAAATTCATTCACTTTGTCTTGAAAAACCGTTGTGGGCAAAATTGGAACCGAAATATAGGATTAAAAAAAAACTTTCCAAAAATTTTAATATGGACCCAGATATATTTAAAAATCTAATGTGTCCAACACATTACTTTCCTATCTAGTTATTATAGGCTTTTTCCGGTTATTTTGCACAACCTATTGCAGCATCTCTATAAATGTTTAGAGGATAAACTAAATATATACATTGTCCACATACATCTACCTCGAAATATTTTTCTATATTCATTGAAAGAAAATACTGAAAAGTTTAAATTTAGCACTTATCCATTACGGTCCATTTTAGAAAAATCATGTATAAACAAAAATTATAGAGATCGATATCGCAAACAACTTTTAGTTCAACAATTCATAAAAATCAAAATTTTGCACAATTTGTCAAATTTCTCGAATACGGACCATTTCAGGAAATTTTGACATAAAGCAAAAATTATAGATAATAATATTAGAAGTAACTTTTATTTGAACAATTTTCTTCTCCAAACAAAAATAACCACCTATAAAGTACCCCCCAGATGTTCCGACTCTGCCCAAAATCTAATCAGCTCATTAGACGCTGGAATAAAGCTTAAGTTTAAAATTTGGTGTTTTTCTGTGTATCGGTTTATGAGTTATGCGACATACAGACATACAGACATACAGACATACAGACATACAGACATACAGACATACAGACATACAGACATACAGACATACAGACATACAGACATACAGACATACAGACATACAGACATACAGACATACAGACATACAGACATACAGACATACAGACATACAGACATACAGACATACAGACATACAGACATACAGACATACAGACATACAGACATACAGACATACAGACATACAGACATACAGACATACAGACATACAGACATACAGACATACAGACATACAGACATACAGACATACAGACATACAGACATACATACATACAGACATACAGACATACAGACATACAGACATACAGACATACAGACATACAGGCATACAGACATACACACACACACACACACACACACACACACAGACACACAGACACACACACACACACACACACACACACACACACACACACACACACACACACACACACACACACACACACACACACACACACACACACACACACA
Organism: Psylliodes chrysocephalus; assembly: GCA_927349885.1. NCBI lineage: Eukaryota > Metazoa > Arthropoda > Insecta > Coleoptera > Chrysomelidae > Psylliodes > Psylliodes chrysocephalus. The sequence continues at coordinate 40,912,319 of OV651815.1, read as the reverse complement.
CACACACACACACACACACACACACACACACACACACACACACACACACACACACACACACACACACACACACACACACACACGCACGCACGCACGCACGCACGCACGCACCCACACACACACACACACACACACACACAGACATCATCGCGAAAATAGTCAAAACGGACCTCAAAACGTAAAAATCCGTCGAAAACTCGAGGTCGAAAAAATTCATGATTCCTATACTTTCCTTATATCTGTATACAGATAGGAAAGTAAAAAGAGCACCTGTTACGTCGGTGGATGTGGAAAAAAGCTTTTCAATTTATAAATTTATGCATTTAGATAGAAATTTTAGGCTACAAATTTTGAAAAACATTTAGAGATTTATTGTTTTATTATGTAGTTTTAATAAATTTTTTAATTAATTTGGTTTATTGTATGAAAGTATTAAGTAGTATGTGCTGTATCTACCTAATAATTTTGAATACGCACTTTTTGTATATATTAAGTTTTTTCTGCATATTTTGGACTCGAACCATGCATATTTATGCGCATAAACTCGACTTTTTTTAAGTGCATATTTTCCTAAGTCTAGTTATAACTAACTATGGTGAGTGAGTGGGTGCTATGAACTAACATGGGGTAAAACACAATAAGCCAATAGGCTTCAGTGTTATTCGGAGACACATAGTCAGACGAGCCCAGGAGAGAAAAAAAAAACTATGGTGAGTGTGTTTTTCTTGCATGAATCCCTCAAGTTTCTTCATTTTTTATGACTCAATATTGATTTTAAAAAGTATTTTTTTATTTAATTAAAAAGTATAGTTTCCGTGATGCTAATGAAAATATTCCATTATAAACAGTTCACGGCATTATGTGGAATATTGCACTTTTAAAATGTCAACTTTGGCTATTTTTGTCAGCATGAAATGTTATTTATTTATACGCGTTACCTCCATTAAGAAAAGTAACTGCATCTACAACAATATACAGGATGGTCAGACGAAAACAATTTATTTATCGTATTATTATTATCATGTCAGATGTCTTTCACCTGATTGTACCACTCACTAAATTGTCCTGTTAGGGTATATTACATTGACGGCTTGGCTATAAGGGCTACAGCCCTCTAGTACAAGAGAAAACCAATTTATTAGTTTATCTACCCACACTATTTTTAATTAAATAAAATCCCATATGCCATGTCTATTTATAACTTTCATACTTTTGTTTTACGTCTTACAAACATAAGCCGTCCCTGGCATTCAAATATTTTCCGGCACTGCTGGCTGGCTACATACACGAAAGGGCTAAAAGTTGTGTACCTATCCCTCTATGGATGTGTTAGACGTTTGTCTTCGATGTGAGCAAATACTAAAAAGGAGCAGTTACTTTAAATTATCCACCTCATTTCAGTATTGTCTTCAGTGTTAAAAATCATTTATATTGCACAGTTTTGATTAGCATCACTTATATAACCATAACAGAGTACTATTAATTAAAGCTGCAGCTAACAAATATACCTAAATTAAGATATTTTACCTCATTAAAAATTAAATAAGAAAGTGTGATAGCATATAGCATAAGACATCACAATAAAAAAATTGCATTGTTTAGTGGTCAATATGAACATAATTTTTATATTATTTGTTATTTTGTCCTAATATTCATATTTAGGCTAAAAATGTCAGTTATTGATGAATTTGTATTTTTTTTTGACCTGAATTAATAATTTTTAATGTTGTGATATTGGCCAAGTGCCTGAAATGTTTTAATAATTTTAGTAGTACTGCTACAAAAATCACCCTGTATTTAGGTATGTAAATTAAATTAAAAAACTTACTATCCTTCATATAAATTACAATCTGAAATACACAGCCTAAGGACTTCTTTGGTTCTATTTTGCCGAAGAACGACGTGGTACCTAAAATATATAAGTAATTTGTAGGCCAAAATGTACAATAATAATACAATAATTTACTTACGGCTCATTTATTCTGCTTTGGCCAAAACATTCTGCATTTACGTCCTTTTTATCAAAAATTTTGTTTGCTTTTCCGCAAATATTGCCGCAGTTGTCATAACCGTTTATAACTCTAAATATATTTCCGTTAAACATACAATATCCCAGAAAACATATCTAAAATATATTAATTAAAGTACAGAAACTGAAACAATTTCAATTTGTTATTTATATTTTTACAGAGATTATATAATATGCAATTCAGATCCTCGTTGGCTCTGAGGTATATCTCCAAAAAAACAGAAAAAGGTAAAAGTGGTCTTTATACCCAAACCTGGAAGGATGGATTAAACTGTCCCAAAAACATACCGACCAATTGGTCTGACATCGTTTTCCATGAAAACATTGAAAAGGCCATGCGTAGGTACACAAGGGAAGTGGTAATTATAACAACACCACTACACCCAAATCAACAAATAACAGCATTTCTCAACATAACAGGAGCCATGAAAACCACACCAACCAGAGCCATGGAAGTCATTCCTAGTCTCACTATCCTTGATATTTACATCAAGGAGATGTCAATGAGACGCCTTAGCATGGTTGGATTAGAACCTGAAGTAGGATCTAGTGAGGCGAGACGTCGCTTTTGGCAGGACCAAAAGAAGAGCCGAAAGTCGCAGGTGCGATTTATATCTACACCGACGGTTATAAAACAAAATAAGAAGCAGGATGTGGAATAAACTCCAGATCCTTAAAATTAAACATAAAATGGACTGTAAGCAATAGTGAGAGAGAGAGAAAGACATCTTACTAAAGAACGTTCCCTTGAGAAAGTCAAAAAGCTATTGGATGAAACAAGAAACTGTAGAGTTGCCAGGGAGCTTTTACGTTATTCTGACAACACTACAGTAAATAAATACTTGGCTATGACTAGACAGAATCTACTTTTGATCACAGGCATTCTGACTGGTCATTGCCAAGTAAGAAAGCATCTCCGTATCTTGGGATTGTCAGAATCCGCATTGTGCAAGAGGTACGAAGAAGAAGATGATACCATCGAGCATATTCTCTATAATTGCCCGATGCTCTCATTTATTTGAAGATTTGTGTTCGAGTATCGGCTAACACCAGAAGATATAAGAGAAGCTCCTGTTGGCGATGTTGTCAAATATATTAAACTGTAGGCTGGCTCACGAGCTAAGATGTGTCTATCATCTTAAGGGGATGCACAATGGGTCTGGTGAGGCCTAAGTGCCGTGGGGTAACCCAGCCTCCACACGTTACAGATATAGATGCAATTTTGTCGGAATTTGTGACATGTTTATTTTGCAACCACTGAAGTCCCTAGAGGACTCAATTTTTTACCTGATAGTGGCAGTTAATGTGTTAAATAAAGTTAAAATTATTGTTTTCTTTTTGCATGTATTTCTAATATGCGAGTACTTGTATTTTTAATAATAGACCTTTGTGCCTAGACATTTTTTCTCGCTTATTAATATTTGATGAAAATTCCTAAGCCCAAAAAATTTCCTGATTTAATTTGACTCATAGATATTGCTATAGTTTATTTGAAAATGCATGATAGCACAGTTTTTATGGCAAATGTCTATATAAAGGATTGTTCAAAGCAGAAAAAAGTAAATATTGATACCTTCTTATCTGAATATTCACTAGCTTTTAGTATGACCATCCCAAAAAATATCGAATACAATACATCATATGATGGCCATATCGCACGAAGACTTCTGAGTGCGATGTGAACAATCCACTCGAGTTGTACAGTATATTTTTCTATGTAGGGTTGACAGGCGTCCCGCTTATCGCGTTTTCAGCAATCTTAGTCCCGCGTCCCGCCGATAGTCTACGCGGGACGCATATTGTCCCGCTTTTTAATGAACATGAATAAAATGCACCGCGAAACGTGATTTGAAGAAATAAATAAATACCCATCCATCTCATTATTTCATAATAGTCGACGCCCGACAAAAAATCGGGGCAATTTACTATTATCTCCGCTCCAGCTTGGCCGCGCGGTCGCAGATGATTCATATTATAACGTTTTTCGGTCTTTTACATGAGTACGAAGGGTTGCCAATTTAGCGATTTTGTAGCTAGATCTAGCGATTTCGAATTTGAATTTGAGACGTGTCTCAAACCTAGCGTTTTCTTGCTATTATCTGGTTATTATCTAGCGACTTTTACTTATCAGGAATGATGATAATGATAATAATAATAATAATAATAATAATATATAATGGGTGTAGTAGGTAGGTCATATTCTAGCAACGAAAAAGGAGGTAGTTGTACAACAATCGAACATAAAAGTAAACGTCTATAATTTTGAATTTTGACATTATCGAGAGTTGTAAAATTTGAATTTTAAAATCGTTAGGATAAATTAATTTTCATTTAATTCCACATTTAATCTGGGATAAATACCTCTATGTTAAAAAGTAAGAATATTAACCAACTTTATTTATCGAATAGAAATTATTTTATAGTTATATTATGTGCTGGAAAGTGTTTGTTTTGTCTGTTTTGTCTTCGGTTTTATTTATTTTTTACATGAGTTTTACAAGTAAAAAATAATACTTAAAGTTGTGAATATTGATTATTTAAGTTTTGCTGTACCTGTACTTGTTTTTTGCGTTCCTATCTAAGATTGTGATGTTTTATTTTTTTTATGGGTTTTATGCAATACACTAATAGAAAATAAAAACAAGTTTGTTTTTTTTTATTAAGTGTCCCGCTTTTTCTTGTTTTGTCTCGCTTTTCTAATGCCTAAATCCCGTCAAATGCAAATTCAGACCTGGCAACCCTATCTATGACCCACTGACGAAAATTTACAAATAAAAAAATATTTTAGGTTATTAAGACAAAATAACTAATTTTAAAATAATTTATGACTTCTAATAATTTTTAAAATATTATAAACGAAAAAAAAGAAAAAAGTTTATTTATTTCATTTTTCCCCATCCGAGAATCGATCCACAGGACCACCTATTCTTTTATTTTTGTTGCTTTAATACTCGTAATTAAATTGACTTTATATAGTTTTTTTTTAATTAATAAATTATTTATAATTATAGACGAAATATAAACAGAAATGCTATTATTTATCGATTCTACAGAAGAATAAAACATTTTAATGTATGTTTAATTTCAATAACTAAAAAATATACTGATAATTAGTTTGACAGAAATGTCACTTATTTAAAACTTTAAAAATAATAGCGATCGGTTGATCAAAATATGAACGGTGATTGGTGGATTTCATTTTTTTGCAGTGTTATCTCTACCTAGAGAGAATATGAAATATATTCGTTCAGATGAAGGCAATAGCATACTTTTTCGTTTTGTAATCTGTGCGTAGATAATATCCATGTGGGTGTAGAAAAAAATATTTTACCATAAAACACTCATATTTCGTTTTTAGAAATACGGGGTCATTCCATATAAATTTGTTTGTATATAAATATAGAGTTACACCTAAATAAATAAGTCGTTTTCTCCCAATAAGGAGTCATCATCAGTTTCCTCACTTCCCACAGAAATAATAATTGGTTCTATTGTTTAATAATAATAATAAGATATCAAGTTTCCAGAATTTCTTTGCCTCTGCTATGACATGTTTATAGCGTTTTGCCAATTGTCTGGTGAAATTTTTGATATGGAGTCACATAATAGTTGACGAACATCTCAAAGTTTAAATGTTTTATTGTTTCTCGCGACCTATCCCTTCATTTGAGACCAGATTAGTTCAATGAGGTTTAGTTCACAGTGATAAGGTGGTAACCGCAACACTTTAACTCCATGTTCTTTTGCTATTTTTTTACACTATACTTCTTAAATGTTGATAAATGTTGTTTGCATAACGGCAATAGCTCTTTTTTGAGTAATCCCTCTTCTGCCACTATTTTTTGGTTTTTAGCCAATTGGAGATTTCTTGCTTTTTCCGTTTAGTGTCCATAACTATTACAGAATTGGCGGTAATAAATCTATAATTTGACTGAAATGTTCCTCAAAAACATCAGTAGTCATTTCTTCATAGTACTCTTTCGTTGAATTTGAAACAAATTCTAATAAGCCTCTATCAACAAATTCTTTATCTCCTCCAATATGAGTGATAATTAAACGGCGACCTTTACCATTTGGAAATTTTAAGGCAGTAGACAAACTTTCTAGAAATGCCTGACGAGCATTTGTAACCTGTTTATCTTGCCAAACTTTTGTTTACAAAATGGCCTTTTTTTATACATGTTTCATCCAAATAAAAAATATTTTTGTCTTCTCTTCTTAATTTTCTAATTTCCCTTAAGTATTGCCTCCTCCAACAAATAATTTAATCTTTTCCTATGAGCGCAGATTTTTCATCATTCTCCCAAACGAAATCTAATTCAAGTAATTCATATAAAGTTTTCCACAATTTGTCTTTTTTAACGTTTGGCAAAGTTTCGTCTCCATTAATGTCTACTAAAAATTTTTCCAAAGTAGGTATCTTTTTTGTAAATAAAAGAAATGCACTTTTCTTCGGATCAGTTATTTGATAGTACCGTCTATTTGAATGGGTTTTCTCCCAGTTGACGTTTTAGGTGCTACTGTAATCCTTTCGTTGCTTCAAAAGTCTATAAATGGTTGCTTCTCCAACTCTGGTCATATTTGAACACTTAGAAACTGTACTCCGAACAGTACTATTGAAATGTTCATGTACAAAAGCATCATGTACATTTAACCCTAAAGTTTTCATATGCACGGGAAAATTGCACTTTAATTTCACAGGAGTATAACGTTTGTGCCATTTTTATTGCACAAATACACTTGATCAATATTATTTTTTATTGCTTATTATTACCGAACTAACAATTCTGCCTGTTACAATCACAAGCAGAAATGTAAATCTTAACTACAATAATTTACAATCTGCTTAATACTTTCTGCCGACTAGAAATTTTAATCTTTTCTAAGAAATTTGAGGGCTACTTAAATTGATCTTGAATTGTAAATATTTTCTACCTGTAGAGATTACATACTAACCTTATTTTTGTTGATTAAACTGAATAAAAAATTTAAAACAAGAATTTAAATAGATTGGTATTTTTAAAAAATTTAAGAAGAAAAAAAAATTATTTTGAAACAAATAATGCTAAACATTTTATTTTAGAAATTCTCGGTAGCTATTTTATGATGGTTGATTATGATGGTCACAAAATTTTTGCTATCATTTATTTTCAAATTAACTATAGTAAAAGTAATATTTTTTGAAATGTCAAATGTACGGTAGGTATTTGATCACTTTTGTGAAAATTTTACAAATTAAATAAACATTGGATTTTAAACCAATTTTATCCATTAATTATTGTTAATCAAAGATAATATATATCTCCAAAAATGTCCATGATAATTTTTTCCAAGGTGCCACAGCAGAGAAAACAGGCATATTATTGGTTAAAATAGGTGTGAAATGTTCAAAATAAATTTTGATAAACTTACCAAAGCTGTCAAAAACAATAGAAAAGTAAGAAGAAAGCAGACGTCAGTTGATGAACGACTTTTGGTTGTAATGTCATCGCTGTCTTCAGATTCTGATCTTCGAAATTGTTTTAACTAAAAAATATATAGAAGAAAAATATTAAAAATAAAAGTTAAAAATAAATGTAAACTAACTGAATATTGATATAATAGCTATTTGTGTATTAAGAGCGAAAAGTAATACTTTGCTGCTTGAGACAGAAAGTTGGCCGTGCGACGCGTAGCGTAGCGCGGCAATCTGTCGAAAGCGGCAACGAACTTTTTGCTCAAAATACACACACGATTTTTTCTACGATCACATTATTTTAAGAAATAGATATAAATATTGAAAATTTGTCGTAAGTAGTATATAATGTGTTGCCTATATATTATATCTAATTTAAATTAGGCGAGCAACAAAGCTGTCAAGTTTTCCGCTCGGCGAGCGTCAGTTCGCGGAAAACGTCAACTTTGCGGTTGTATTTCGAAGCGCAAAAGTCTACTTTGGATAGTGATCGTAGAAAAATAAGAAACGTATTTAAGAAATTATTTCAACCATTGTACTGTACTGGAAATCAAACGATCTTTAAACGTAAGTATATGTAAGTTACATACAGCTAAATTTTAAATAATCCCTATTAGAGTTGGACGATACTTCAGGAACTGTTACATAATATTTTAATCTTGGTAAACTGATATTCTTTACATGTTTTTCATAAATATTTTCCACAAAAGTAATAAATATTGAATCTTTTGATTTACGGAAATATAACCTCATTTATTTGAATTTTAGTAATCACAGTAACGATACATAGTGTGATTAAGAAATTACGACATCATCCAACCCTTATCCAACCCTACTTTTTTTCTAAATTTACGTTGACATGTTTAAAGTGTTAGACGTAGGTAACTATAAAAAAATGCTTTGTGAAAACGGAAGTAGACAAGTATTTTTTTTTGTAACGTACCCAGAGAAACATTTTATCACTTTGAAAATTTTACAATATAAAAGTAATCATCAAAGTAATAGCAAAATTCCCTTAAGGGTGTGAACTTAATTTTAATATTCCTTTTTCATGCATAATTAATTTAATTGCTCTAAATGTAACAGGTAATTTTCCAAATGCATATTTAAATTACTTAATGGTATATACAGAGTGTCAGAAAATAGAACTCATAAAAAGTTTTATAATAATATAGAAATTGGTATTTAATTGACAACAAAGAAACTCTAGTAGATAATCCGATAATATAGAGGGTGGTCCATTTGAATGAAATAATTGGTTAACGGAAAAATGGCCGAAAATCAAAAGGTCGAAAGTGACAAAAGATCTAAAGTAGAACAAATGATCGAAATCGTATGTGATCGAAATTACAAAAGATCGAAATCAGATATGATCTAAAGTAGGGTAGGGCGGGGCAGATTTGTACATGGGGCACATTTATAAAATTATAAGTTTTAAGTGATGAAAATTATCGGGAAACTTTTTTAAACACTGATGTAAGTATACTCACTTACTGTTCATAAGGTTGTAACAATTGTTCTATTGCTACATAACACAATATTCTTTGTTGTACTCAGAAATCATGCTTTGGTACTTAACATAACCTAAAACAGTAACCCTCTTTAAAGTGGTTAGAATTTATATCAACAGATTTTTAAATTTTTCGCATGTGGGACACATTTGGACCAGTTAGGTAGGACAGATTTGGACTAGTCTAAATGTACCCGAGTGTCCAAAAGTGCCCCATGTTTCTAAAAGAATTGAATATTTATAGTTAAACTTACAAATCATATAAACCTATTTTTTATCCTAATCCAAACTATAATATATTGAAATTATTCTATTAATATAAATATAATAAAGAAATTTACAAATCTGTCCAAATGTGCCCAACATTTTCACTAATTGTTTTATTTTTTTATCGTAATAAAAACGTAAAACAGAGAGGGCAAACATTGCCGTTGAAGACTTGCGTAATAATGTTGATGAAGTAATAAGAAATAACAGAAAAATTCCAAATGCAGCGGCAATGTTCAACTTAAACAAGTCGACGCTTCATTTTCATGTAAAACAAGAATTACAAATAGGGGGGATTCGGGAAACGGTGTTTCAACAGTCATTCAAGCACCAAAGGTCATATCAGAAAAAGACAGAGAGAGGAACACTTGTTACTTTTTGTGGAATTATTACCGCTCCTGGTATTTCAATTCCACTGGTTTAAGACCACAGTACCACCCCCAATATTCGTAACATGAACTAATTTTGATAGATGTCATTTATGTGTCATAAATTAAGAATCCTTTTGTTCGAAAGATGGAGCAATATTCCATATTTAATAGTTCTTTTGTTCAACAGATGGCGTAATAATTTTATTAGTTCTAAACGGTTACTGTTATAAAATACCTAACAAATTCATCACCCCTAGCTACTACGCGATAATAACTAAACGAGTTCTTGACCTTGACAAATATTTTCGATGAAACAGGTATAAAAATAAAACTTTTGCATTTGATTCGGCACGTCGGTATATTTATTTAGTAGTTCATTCTTGTGTCCAGTTAACAAAGGACAACAGTCTTCGTATCATAAGTAGGGACCACTTATACCTACTATACATAGTGTTTCCTTAAGAATGGGACATAGAACAACTGACGATTCTCTAATTAAAAATAAGACAACTAAACAAATCATGCTTAGATAAAATGTTTCTCGGTACCGAGTTAAGGTGTTAAAATCCAAAAAATATTTATGGCTTTATTTTTTTTATTACTCACAACAATTTTACTAAATTTGGCAAACGTTTTTGGTGTCAAATTATCCACCTATCAGCAAAAAAATAAGTTACCTTAATTAACTTTTCCAATGGCGTACAGCATTCGTACGTAATACCGCATACCTCTTAAATTTTACGTCACTATCCAAAATGTTATTTGGACATAAAATTTTAAATTTTTTGATGTTTTTAAAATAAATAATGTACTCTTGGAAATTTAATTAAAAAAAAATCGAAATTTAAAAACTTCAGGATTTTCTAATATGTGCGAATATCTCAAAAACTAACTCAACTTTATTTAAAAAACATCAAAAGTGGACAGTGGACTAAAATTTAGAAGGAAAAAAGATGTTACTGGCCCATGACGTACGCCACTGGCAAAGCTTATTTAACTTATTTTTTGCTGATAGATGTATTTTATTACACCAATAACGTTTGCCGAATTTAGTAAAATTAAACTGAGTAATAAAAAAATTGTAGCTATTTATAATTTTTGATTTTCAACTTTAAAACTCTGTTTTTCGGAAATAAGTAATGTTTTACCTACGGATGTTTCGTTTAATCGGCTTATTTCTAATCAATTAATCTTCAGTTGCTCCCATTCTTAATGGAATACCATGTATATACCGAAAGGTCTTACAGCCAAAGAACCAAATAAAAAAAGAAAATGTACCTTATTTACCAACAATACTTTATTTAGATCTGCAGCAGTAAAAATTATTTTCAAAAAATTTAATCTCATTTATATGTAAGTTGGCATACGGAAAACCTTTTTAAGAATTAAAAAAAAAAAACTTTTTTTTCATAAACAATTGCATGGTCTATTAATTTTAGAAAAAAAGTTACTTTACATAAAAAGTTATGCATGGTCTAAAACCTAAATTTCAATTATCTGATATCAAATTTTATCAGTCGTATACAGGGTTTGTCGAAAATAAAGGTATTTTATCTTGAGAGCAAAATTATATTTTTTGACAAACCTTGTAAAACCGACTGATAAAATTTGCTATCGGGTGCTTGCATTTTCTGTTAGACCATGCATACATTTTTATGAAGAATAACTTTTTTTCGTAAAATAAATAATAAAAAAAGTTTTCCATTTGTTATCAACTTACATAGACCTTCTGTGTGTATGCAACTTATGACATATTGCTGAGATAATGTTTTTGTAAGAAAAAAGAAATTAATAATAAAATTTTACTTCATTTGTAGAGTCGTAATTTATGTTTTCATATTTCTACTTTTTTTGTCAATTTAGAATTACAGTACTATTTTCAATTATAAATAAAAATTACGTATTTTAGATTAATCAATAAGAAAAATAAGCATTTTTGAAATATTAATAACTAAATACAAATTAAACAACAAATTAATAAAAAAGCATTTAAAACACGTTGACTGCCGAAGCAAATGTTGTGGTTGGGTCTAGGTAAACTACAATATCTAATAGACGCATGAATAAAATATATAAACACGGCGCGAGATTAAATTATTACAAACATATGTCGCGTGCATATATTGTGAATAATATATTCGGGTTGTCCCATTAGTGCGTAATTGTTCAATATTTTAATTTGTGTTCTAAACACGTAAACAATTTCTAAATAAAAGTTATATGAATTTCAAAAATAGGTATTTTAAAGATATTTTTAGACATACAGGGTTTTGCGTTTTTGTCTGACAAATAAAACGGTATATTTTTTAAAAAGAAAACCCTGTATTTTACTTCAGTTTTTGAATGCTGTATTTAACCCTAGAATTTTATTAACAAATATTGCAGGGTTGCCAATAAATTAATTTTTTTATGAAATTAGAGAATGATTCAGACCCCAAATTAAATTATCATTATTTAGGTAGGTTTAAAATAATTTCATTTTTTTTTTAATGTAGTAATAAGATAGTAAGCTAACGAATAGTGGTAATAGAACTGGATTATTTTTTACAGTGTGTTTTGAAAAACAAGTCTTAAATATGGCTAATTCCAAGTTAAATTTATTTAATTTTTTTCAAATGCCACATCCTGTATATTATTTAAGCATTCAATTCCTTATAAATTAACATATCCAACGATATCAATAACACATATACAGGGTGTCCCATGAGTGCGTAATTGATCGATAGCAGTTTTATAATAGGAAATACGAAAAACATTAATATAAAAGTTGTATGACCATATTTAACAATTATTTATAAATATACAGGGTAATCCATTAACGATTGTCTGACCAAACCTATACAGTTTTAAAGTAAAACACCCTGCAGGTAGTTATACATATTTGACTGTTTTCACATCGTCGAACAATAATTTCAATTTCATTCATTTGCTATGTTGTATATAGGATGTGTGAAAATGGTCACGATTTTCTTAATTTTCTAAATGGAACACCTTGTATGTTATGCCACAAATTAATATAATATTCCATTGGAAAAAAATTAAGCATTTGTAACCTCGCGTGTTGACACACTCTATATAGAACAAAGCAAATGAATAAAGTCAATTAAAATTATTTGACGACGTGAAAACAATCAAATATGTATAACTACCTGCAGGGTGTTTTGATTTAAAAATGTATAGGTTTGGTCAACATCTCGTTTATGGACCACCCTGTATATATAGGAATAATTTTTAATATGGTCATACAACTTTTATATTATTTTTTTTTCTTATTTCTAATAATAAAACAGCTATCGATCAATTACGCACTGATGAGACACTCTGTATATATGTTATTCTCTAACATGTTGGTATCGTTGGATATGCAAATTTATAAGGAATTGTATGCTAAAATATTATATCAAATGCTGCCTTTGAAAAATTGAATAATTTGACTTAAAAGTAACCATTTTAAGACATGTTTCAAAACACTCGCTATAAAAGAATCCAGCACTATCACTACTATTCGTTATCTTAATGTGCTATAAGTCAGTATATTAAACAATTTTGAATTATGATAATTTAATTTGGGGTCTGCATCATTTTCTAATTTTATAAAAATTTAATTGCTTGGCAGACCTGTAATATTTTTTTAAATTATTCTAAGGTTGAATACAGTATTACCAAACCATTCTAAAATTGAAATAAAACACATGTTCTATTTTAAAAATATACCAAGCAAAAATGTAGCACCCTGTATATATCTAAAAATATTTTTAAAATATGTATTTTTTAAATCCATATAACTTTTCTTTGAAACATGTTTGCGTGTCTTTAACATACATTAAAATATTGAACAATTACGCACTAATAGGACATACACATGGGTACATACACATAGCAGTCAACGTGTTAACTCAGAAATAGGATTCCTTATAAAGATAAAATAACATTCAGGAGAAGAAAGCAAAGACCGCCAATATTACGTGCGTATCATACAATGATGCCAGGTCATTCGGATTTAATTTACATCGGAATGCAATAAAGTTCCTTCCCTTTCCTGCATTTCACCATTGTATATTTCACCCACTTTAAAATCAAATTCGTCCTAGAAAGAATTGTGAAATTATCGTATAAATCGATAATCTGGCAACGTGGTCAACACTTGTTCATACACAGGCAAAATCAATCGATAATTTGGAACCAAACGAGACAAATATATATGAAAATCACGAAACAATAAAAGACGGCATACAGCTGTATCACTGTTTCAAAAATTGGTACCTCTAAACAATAATTTACCTATTAAAACCATCTCTAAAATAGAGTAGCTATATTGTTTTTTACGGTGACATCTTCTTAAAAATAGATGAACTACATGAACTATACACAATTACAGGAATTCATAGAAAATCTCTAATTTGACAAATAAATTTATCAAATATTTGTTAATCGTATTTCCAGTTAGATTTAAAAAATACGCAATAAAATTTAGAAATATTTTGGCGGGATACTTGGAAAAATATGTAGAATGAAATCTCCTACTTTTTAGCCTCTGGTTTTAAAATCACTTTTTATGATTTTTTTTAAAATTCAGTGTATAAACAGGACAAATAAAAAATAGGAGATTTCATTGTCCAAACCTTATACTTTAAGCTGGTAGAAGATTAATTTTAATACATTTAGCGGGATTTAAATGCAATCGGAAATGGTGAACCCTTGCTTCTTATATGAGAAATACAGTGATACTGCGGCCTTAAGTGTTTCTCCGAGTGAGAATGAAAGATCATTATTTATACGGCACTGTACCTGGTGCAAGTGGTTACGCAATGAAGTCAGGCTGGATGTCAGCAAAAGTATTTGTCAAGTTACTGGAACACGTCCAGAAACACATGAAAAGCACACGAGATAATCCTATCCTCCTACTTCTTGATAATCACGAAACTCATGTTTCACTTGACGCAATTAATTATTGCCGAGAAAATGGCATAGTATTATTTTCCTTTGCACCACACAACACGCACGGGATGTAGCCTTTGGACATCGGTGTCTACTGTCCGTACAAAGCCAGATGCAAGTCCGCTTTTATTGATTATATTTTAAGGAATCCGGGCAAAGCAATTTCAACATACGATATTGCAAAACTAACCTCAAAGCCATATTTGCTATCATTTACTCCCGTTAATATCACCAAATCATGTATGAAAGCAGGAATCTGGCCAATAAACAGTCTTAATTTTTATGACTCTGATTTTGCTGAAGTTTTCAGCTATGGACCCTCCACAAATTCACGAGCTGATAATAATTGCGTACCACTAGGGTCAATGTTAGCTTCTGAGGAATATGGCATCAACGACTTAGATCTTACCCATAATCCAGAAAATTTAGTTTTAGAGGAGGTAGACACCATGGAATTTATAACTCAGTTAATGCAAGATATGTTAACAAATGTTATCAATAAAGTTTCTAAAACACAACCTTCAAAATTTGTAGATCTGAATGAGATGCGACCCTTTCCCACACTACAGCCAACACAGAATAGCAGGCATTCTAGAAAGAAGGGAAGATCGCGTATTTATACTAATACACCTGAAAAGCACATAATAGAGGTTGCAGAAAAAACGAGCCAACACTGTAAAAAGAAAACTTTGTGAAAATAAAAAACCAAAAACTGTCCGAGAGAAGACAAGAAAAAACCAAGGAAAAAGTCATCTTATTCAAGTTTCTCGTCAAATTCTGATATGGAAGCAACAACTTCTAATGTCAAAACTGACGGTCTAATTAATTATAGCTCAGATTCTGACTTAGATTTACAAAACGAATATGAGGACATTAATGATCTTGTAAATGATGAAGATGTTACCGTGGGCGACTTTGTGTTGGTAAAAGAGCTAGATGACTATCACAATGAACTAATAGTTAAATTTTTACGATTCAAACCAAACTGTGGATTTTACTATCCTGTTCAAAATGACATAATCAGCACATTACCTAGGACTGACATCTTGACGAAACTTCCTCAATCTCCAGAAAACAAAGGAACGTACAGACAAGCATATTACATAAAATTCAATGTTTCATTTTTTCAATATAACATCCAATAATAAGTTTATTTGATAGTTAACTTAAAAAATAAATATTCATAGGTTCAGTTGTTTAAAATTATTTACACAATGGTTTAAATAAAGTAAAAATAATATTGTCCAAATGTACGCCACCTCTGTCTAAATGTACCCCATGGTGAGGCACAATTGGACAAATACATACATACAGAAATATTTTTTTGTTTGCTTTATACTCGTATGTTAATATTTTCGATAGCAATGTTTAGGATCAAGTTATAAATAGCTATCGCTCAGTGCATTCATAAGTCCTAAATATTTGAAAATTGGGAAAATATTTGCTATTGTGTCCAAATCTGGGCAACCTCCCCTACAAATGATCGAAGATACTAATAATCGAAATGATATATTATGATAGAAATGGTATAAGATCTAAAGCATTAAATTACGAAATTAGTAAATTAGAAATAGGGTTTATTAAAAATAAATAATACAATTGTCCAAACCTGGGCGGCCTAGAGCTATGGCAGGTTATGTCACAAAATATGTTTACGTTAAAACTTATCCAAATTACATAACCAGTGATAGTTAAATGGCTCCAGGCCACACAGGTTAGTTAAATTAGTTCGGTTTTTATTTTTCTCACTTTATGTATTGCATAGCAACTCGCGATTTGTATTTTGGATGATTTTTAATTTCGACCAATTATATATTCGTTTTGTACTTTCAACTATTTATAATTTCGATCAATTCGATTCGATCATTTTCCCTTCGACCTTTTGACTTTCGGTCGCACTATTCCTGACAAATCTACACTAAAAATATACAGGCAATATATACAAAAAATGAAATAGAAGTTAAAGTTTTACTGGAAGATGAAAGCACAGATACTTGTGGTCTATATATCGTACATCTTATGATTGGAGCCTTAAAAGAAGTTGAACCAGAAAAATTATATTTACTCGCTTCAAATAGTTGGAAAAACTAACAATGTGACCGTAACCAGATTTATTTTCAACCTCTATCAGAATTATTTTTGCCAAATCCAATTCAATCATAGAAGATCTTAGGGTTTGTGTCTGACGCAGCACCGTGCATGACAAAAGTGAGGGCACATCTTAACAATATTTTATTCGAATTATTATGGTCTATGTTACTTGCCTTGTACATTGAATAAATTTAGTCACAGAAACTATCATAATAGTAAATAAGCTAATTTCGAATTTAAAAAAAAAATATATTTTTAAAAGCTTCTTTAAGGGTGTAGTTATACAAGGAAAAAATGGTAGGAGTAGGGTTGTCCCTAAGGCCCCTAATTATCCGAAGGGGAACATGGATTAATGCAGAATATAGCTCCATTAATCCACGCAGGACATTTTTCAGCAATTACGGAATTAATTTTAGACATACAAGACAATCCAGAGGTATTAAAAGATCCACTAAGCAACTTCTTTTTATAAAAGTTAATTTTCGTTTTTAACTTGATGTAATAACTTCATTAAAAAAAGTTTAAGTTTAAGCGATTCAATAGATTTGATTGATACAGTTTCCGGTAAATGTGAAAATGTTCCTGGTGACATAGGTATTAAAATTAGACAAAAATTAAATGCAGCTTTAAGGAAGAATGAAGGATTCAAAGCAATAAGGGAAGTTAAGAAAATATTTGAGTGTAAATTTTCTATAGAAGTTTTACGTTGGCTTTGTTCATTACAGTATTGTCCACTTACATCAGTAGATGTTGAAAGGACCTTTTCTAAATCTAAACATAATTTTACAACTTTTTTTAATTGTCAATTTTGAAAAATATTTAATAGTAAATTCCTATTATATTTCTAGTTAAAAGTTTATTTTTATATTCCTATTATAATATACATAATGCAATGTATTCTACATATCTTTTTCTTCTACCCAAATAAATCTTGCAAACAGTTGTTACTAGTACCTACCTATATCTATGTCTTTTTAATCGTGCATAAGCATATTTAAATAAAAACTATGCGCATATTATAAATTTTGGTGCATATATTTCGTTCTCTAGTAATAATGTTAGGTTAAGAATTTCAGTATGTAATTATACCTTCATTATCATAGTTTTTATGAAATGGCTGTTATGGTGAAACCCCATTTAATAAGTTTAATAAATTACATACATTCGTTAGGTTAAGTACTTTAATTTTGGAAAAAAAATAAAAAACTAGATGTAACTTATCTAGATTTACGTATTTCAAAAATCGCAAAATTAGTGGATGTTGTTATTTAAAATTTAAGGGGTAGATGTCCTGGTGTTGAGGGGGTTGAATTTAATACAGCAACAAATACCTTAACAATTGTCCCCCTTGATATTTAATACTAAATTGACGGGTCTCGTCAAATTTTCACATTGTGTAATGAGTTAAAGAAAAGAAATATTAAATGCTGTTCGTTTTCAAATTGTCACCCAGTACACATAGTACCACTTGCTGTATTTTATGCACTTCTATACGTTATGCGATACATGTATACTATAGTGGTAATTCTGTAATTCAATACGTTTATTTTTACCGGGTGTTAAATTTTACGATTTTAACATAAATTGTAATTCTGTAAAATAAAATTAACGCATATGTTAAATTTTCAAAAAAATAAACATACTTTAAAAGTAGTTCAAATTTGCAATAAAAGTTTGGTTAAGTTTTAAGGCCTATCAAATAAATGTCATATTTATTGTATCTGTCTATTTTTGCAGAAGAATATTGAAAAAAGTACTTTATAAACTATTTGGTAGGCCATCAATTTTCAATACAAACAAAACTAACCACAGTAACCTTATAATAGTGCCCATCTACGACAAAGTTTATATACATTATAAATAAAATATAATTTCTAAATAGAATTTTGTAATTTCAACTGTTAAAATTGCTTGAGTACTTTCAAAATGGTTAATTTTTATGATTTTCTTGCATTACAAGTTGAATTAAACAATCAAAAGTCATAATTTCTTATTTGTTAAGTTTTAAAGCCTACTAATAAGTACCTGTTAATATTCACTATTTAACGCATAAAATTAACACATTTGGGTTACATTTTTAACACATTTCTGCTTAGAGAATATATTTTTGCGGCACAAATGAACTATTATATTAATTATGACGAGGTAAAATGTTTCATGAATTTACAGAATTGCTTTTCATATTTAACATACGTTATATTTTTAAAGTCCGTTAAATTTTAACATATTCGTTATAGAATTTCCACTTATACATGTTCAAAACCAGATATTACCTATTTTCCGTATTTGGACGTGGAAAAATCATAGATTATATTGCTTACTTATTTTCACCTTTTTTACCGTATCTGAATGTTCATTCTAACCACATAATTTAGCTCTAACCGCTTCACTTGTAGTTTAAATAAATGTGACACACTGTATGTGTACATCCCTACCTCTACAAAACCCGTAGGGAATACAACAAAAAAATAAAATATATTTTTTACTCACCTCACTTGGTTCCACTTTTTCCCTGCTAAGGCCGATACCCATAACTATTGAAAAAAAAACGTATATTTGTATATTTCTATATAAAAAAGTGATAAATTTAAGTTACAATATATTATATGGCTGGCATTGTAAACCCACTGGCGATAACTGAAATTGATAAACTAAATTATCCACTGTCTTTGTGTAAACCTCATCCGTTATGTGCAAAAGAAATTATTGGAACAGGAAAATAGGAGTATTTCGAGTTATAATCCAGGTAATATTGAAAGGTTTTCAATATCTTAATTTTATATTTTACTATAGGGATGGATATGTTCATTACTACAAGCAATCACTATAATGGTTGCTGCATTAAGTGTGTATATTTTAGGTAGGTAGTATGGGTACAAACTATACAAATGCCTGGCTATTTTGATGGAAAATCATGTTTCTACTGAAATATCTATGTATATTGCATGTTAGTTGGTTTGTATACCATCTAGCTAGTTTACATAACATACAAGATTTATCGAAAAACTACAAACCACAAGAAAAATACACAAATTAACCGGTGTTTTTGGCTAGTTTACAAATTATCCACAATATTCGGATAAGGTGTGAACTTAATATTCGTAGTAATAAGTACATCATAATCAACTCGTAGGTTAGTATGTAAACTGACCAGTCCTCTTTGGTTAATTTATTAGAAAAGTGAGGTTATGTTTATAGTAAGTATTTTGGCCGTGACTAGCCACACGTTAACCTGCCGCGAGTGCCGCGATCCTGAAAAATTAGCCACACGTAAAACGTCACTCATGACGTCATGATTTGTTTACTTCTCGATACATAATACATAACCTTACTATTCAATTACCCTTTATGTGCTGATGTCGTTTGTTGCAGAATTTTACATAATATATCTTGATTTATTTGTAAAACATGTTCACAATAACGATGATTGCCAAACCTCAAACGGAGGTAAATTGTAAATTACCTTCTACAATTTATATACAAAACATTGCAACAGGCTTTCCATTAGTAACATTTCGAACTTTTTACTCATCTAAATTAAAATATGGATCGAAGGGGCTGAAGAACAAGGAATATTTTGCATGCATGGGCATGAACTCAGGATATAAGATTTCTGAATGCACATGATTACCAACATTTGTAAAAAAAATGTTACATAAATTAACAATATTTTTACCATAAGTATTTTTTCTTTGTTTCTGCAAGATTTAGAGGTATTTTTATTTATATATTTTATTTTGAAAGTACCTATTTTTCTTTGCTTCTTTGATAAAAGTCTTGTTAATTTAGTTCTATATTTTATAAATCTATTTTTTCATTACAAGTTTGCAGTTTTTTTGTATTTTAATGTAAAGCTCCCCTTTTTAATTATTAATAGATTCCATGAGCCCATAATACAAAATATTCTTTGTTTTATCTTTATTGTACTAGTATTGTTCTGGACTAATTTTATTTTAATATCTAGGTACCTATATACCTTTTCAAGATTTTTTTTAGAAAAATTCAACTTTAAAAAATGGTTTATGATAAACAATAATTTGTTATTTTTAAAGAATGTAGCTACATTTTTTACTTTCCTTTATTAAGTAAGAAAAGTATAAGAATTGTGATTTTTTTTCAACTTCGAGTTTTCGATTGACCTTTGTTTTTGGGGTCCCTTGAATCAGTTTTTCTCATTTTTGCAATGATGTCTGTGTGTCTTTATCCACAATAACTTAAGAGTAGATAAAGAGAACTTAGGATTTAATCCATCTTGTGCAGAGCTGACTAGATTTTGAGCATAGTCTGAGCATTGGAGATACTTTATAGTGGTAATTTTTCTACGTTAAGGTACACTTCTGTTATTTATGATTATAGAAAAAATTCTTTCAATAAAAGTTGTTTGTGATGTCATTTTCTATAATGTTTTCGTTATATAGTTTCTCTAAAATATATTGTAATAAATAAATATGAAAAAATTGCTAAATTTGAATTTTTAAGTATTTTCATTGGCAATAAAAATATCTTTTAATTCATATTCTGAACAGTTTTTGATTTCTCAAAATATTTTTAATAACTTTACAGGAAAGTCATGTGTTGGCCACATCATATTTTTTTGTCTTATCTCAAAGATTAGTAACTGGTGAGATAGGACAACATTTACTTGAAAGTTTTAACATAAACCTAGTTTGAAGTGTAAATACAATAATAGGTTTGATGTCAGGCTTTATAGAAACATTTACACAATAAGCCTCTAAAATCAGTACCTACTTATTTTGTTAACATTAAGTTGCCAAATCGTCGAAAGTAAAAACCAAACCGACTGTTTATCATAGAAGTCTGTAGGACTGGCAAGATTGTAGATGATTACTAATAATTTCAATCAATCCGAATCATGGACTAGAATCTGCAGGGCTACATTTACATTATATTAATCTTTTCTGAATGTGCAATCTTAGCATTATTAATATTTACTTATCTCTTGTTCTAAACCTAGAAGGTTGAGATAAATATATACCTTCAGTTATCTTTGTTTCCTTCTATTATTTCATTACAAATCTGGAATATGAGCTAACTGGATAAATCTATAAAATTAAGTTGTTATCTTCATCACAAGTAGAACAAAAAAGGTAAAATAAGTACCCGAGATAAAATTTGGAATAGTCAGCTGAGACTGAGATGCACTGCAAACTAAACTACTCGTAAAAAATCAGCTTTGCCTCAACCAATAATCAAAGTAAAAACTTAGTATGGGATAAAATTTTAAATTATTCAATTTAAAAATTTTGAGCATTAGTATTTGAATGATCTCCTTTTAATATGTATGTGAGTTGAGATTTTTCTACTACTGTGGCAGGTATATTTTAAAAAATCAGTACATAACAAGTAATTTTAAAATCAAATCACCATAGATTGTAAATGACTAGGAGAATCAACAGTGATTTGTTTGTAATTTTTGTAAATGAGATTAATAAAATATTAATATTACATTAAACAGATATTTTCCAATATTTCGTATTTGTAAATAGGGCATTTGGTTTAATACAGCTTACTTACATCAGGAGTTTATTATGTGTTAACAAAAAGAAAACAATATATCTCAAGAGCTAGAAACTATGTTATTGTGTATTATTGGAGAAGGTTGTCTTATTCTTCCACTTTCTTTTCTTTAAAATATGTAATTCCACAATTTAATTCGAATTCTATATCGTTTATTATGCTCATTAGTAGACCTCTTCCAAAACAAAATAAGTAAAAATTGATTGATAAACTAACCTAAAGACAACTGTCATATTGCGAATTCCGTGACGTCACATCCATGACGTCACTACCATGATTTTTAACATGTGGCTAGCCACGGCGAAGTATTTTATACTACGGTGTCTTGTAAAATTAATTTAAAGGTTAAGATGAAATAACTATGATTTTTACAAAAATTTATGAATTTTACTAGATAACAATAATACAAAAAAAACAAAGAAACCCAAAAAAAGAAAATCAATAAAAGAAAAACCAAAAAAGAAAAACAAAAACCAAAAAACAAAGAACAAAAATAAATAAAAAAAAAAACAAAAAAATAACAAAAAAACATAAAACAAAATAACAAAAAAACAAAAAAACAAAAAAACAAAAAAACAAAAAAACAAAAAAACAAAAAAACAAAAAAACAAAAAAACAAAAAAACAAAAAAACAAAAAAACAAAAAACAAAAAAACAAAAAAACAAAAAAACAAAAAAACAAAAAAACAAAAAAACAAAAAAACAAAAAAAACAAAAAAACAAAAAAACAAAAAAACAAAAAAACAAAAAAACAAAAAAACAAAAAAACAAAAAAACAAAAAAACAAAAAAACAAAAAAACAAAAAAACAAAAAAACAAAAAAACAAAAAAACAAAAAAACAAAAAAACAAAAAAACAAAAAAACAAAAAAACAAAAAAACAAAAAAACAAAAAAACAAAAAAACAAAAAAACAAAAAACAAAAAAACAAAAAAACAAAAAAACAAAAAAACAAAAAAACAAAAAAACAAAAAAACAAAAAAACAAAAAAACAAAAAAACAAAAAAACAAAAAAACAAAAAAACAAAAAAACAAAAAAACAAAAAAACAAAAAAACAAAAAAACAGAAAAACAAAAAAACAAAAAAACAAAAAAACAAAAAAACAAAAAAACAAAAAAACAAAAAAACAAAAAAAACAAAAAAACAAAAAAACAAAAAAACAAAAAAACAAAAAAACAAAAAAACAAAAAAACAAAAAAACAAAAAAACAAAAAAACAAAAAAACAAAAAAACAAAAAAAACAAAAAAACAAAAAAACAAAAAAAACAAAAAAACAAAAAAACAAAAAAACAAAAAAACAAAAAAACAAAAAAAACAAAAAAACAAAAAAACAAAAAAACAAAAAAACAAAAAAACAAAAAAACAAAAAAACAAAAAAACAAAAAAACAAAAAAACAAAAAAACAAAAAAACAAAAAAACAAAAAAACACATTACATTACAAAGAAGTAGTATCATTCTACGTAATATCGTACCTTCTTTTTATAGTATCATGTGTAAATTATGCCAACCTATATATCTTTATACCTTAGAATAACGGTAGAAATAATAAATTGGTAAATTTAAATTAATAATAGAAGCGGAAATATAATTGTCTCAAATAAAATATATTAATAAAAATCTGATGTGTCCAACACATTCCTATCTAGTTATTATAGGCTTTTTCCGGTTATTTTGTACAACCTATTGCAGCACCTCTATAAATGTTTAGAGGATAAACTAAATATATACATTTTCCACATACATCTACCTCGAAACATTTTTCTATAGATATTAATTGAAAACGAAAATACGGACAAAAATTAAATTTAGCGCTTTTCCTATAATTTTTTCATTACGGTCCATTTTAGAAAAATCATGTATGAACAAAAATTATAGAGATCGATATCGCAAACAACTTTTAGTTCAACAATTTTCATAAAAATCAGAATTTTGCACATTTTGTCAAATTTCTCGAATACGGACCATTTCTGGAAATTTTGACATGAAACAAAAATTATAGATAATATTAGAAGTAACTTTTCTTCTTTTCTTCTCCAAACATAAATAACAGATATATTCCATAAAATATAAAAACGGCCTCCTATAAAGTACGCCCCAGATGTTCCGACTTTGTCCAAAATCTAATCATTTCACGTCAGGCCGAAATAAAACTTAAATTTAAAATTTAATGTTTTTTCTTTATCCGTTTTTGAGTTTTCTTCAAAATTCGAAATTTACACATTTTCTCAAATATCTCGAATACGGTCCATTTTAGAGAAATTATGTATGGGATAAAAAATATAATATATTACAAACAACTTTTATTTGAACAATTTTTATAAAAAATTATTTTTTTACATTTTGTCAAATTTCTCGAATACGGACCATTTTAGGAAAATTTTGTATAGAACAGAAATTATAGATAATATTAGAAGTAACTTTTTTTTAAAGAATTTTCTTCTTCAAACGTAAATAACAGATATATTCCATAAAATATAAAAATGACCACCTATAAAGTACCCCCCAGATGTTCCGACTCTGCCCAAAATCTAATCAGACACACACACACACCACACACACACACACACACACACACACACAGACAGACACACACACAGACACACACACACACACACACACACACACACACACACACACATACACACATACACACATACACACATACACACACATACACACACATACACACATACACACACACACACACACACACACACACACACACACACACACACACACACACACACACACACACACACACACACACACACACACACACACACACACACACACATACATACACACACACACACACACACACACACACACACACACACATACATACATACACACACACACACATACACACATACACACATACACACATACACACATACACACATACACACAGACAATTCCAATAGTTTTTTCTACCTATTAAATTTTTTATCTGTTTTCCCGTTTTATTGAAGCATCATTGATTTCAAATTAGTTAGCTGTTACATCTTACAAAACATAAACTTAGTAAAATTATCAAAATAAAAATTGACCTCTCATTTTTTCATAATATGTAATATGCATATACATACACAATTTGATCTATATAAGTTGGTGCATTCCAAAGTTTGTGTTCTTTACGCGCTTGTTTAGATTTTTTGATTTTTGCTAAGAAAGTTAAACTGGTTTATTTGTATTTTAGCATACTTTAATTTAAACTTTTTATGACAAGAAATAAACTTTTCAAATTTCTTTCTAAAACGATACTAATTTCGGGCCTGCTTATGTAAATTTCTTAACGGTCAGAGCGTTGTATGAAGATAGTATCTTCATACAACGGTCAGGGGTAGTATTCTCGAGTCACGAATATAGATTCGCATGCGAGATTTATGATTTGTCTCACTTGGTTTTCGTTCAACAAAGTGAGACACATTGTAAAACACGTATGCGAATGTCGGTATTCGTGATTCGAGAATACTACCCCAGAGGCTTGAAAGCAGAAGTAGAAAACTATTCGTCGATGGTTAGAAATTTTCAAGTTCCTTTACTCACTGCCGGGGACCGCCACGTCCCGGGACACCTACTTTGCGGAAAGTTATACCCATCTTTTTCTTGCACGAAATTCGATTCCTTGTGTGTCAGACGCAAGCCTTAAGGTAAGTTTTATGAATCGGCTTATTTTGGTCCAAGAAATATGTAGCATGTTTTTGTAAAGACGTTTTAGACATTTTGTGAGACAATATATATTCTATAAGGATGATCTCTGAGAGCGGTATCGGTGGTATATACAACATTATTTGATTTTTAATCAATATTGAGCATCATTGTCATTTGGATAAGACTGTAACTTTTTATATGCTTTGCCTATTAGCCATAAATCTTGCAATTACATAGGCAGATCGATTAATCGGTATTATAATAATTGCAGGTCCTTCAAACCCGTGATGTGCACGACAAATTTTTTATTATTCAGTAAAATTATTATTTCAACTGTTTTAAGTGTGATTTTTTATTTATAGCTCAAATTGAAAAGTAAATTGGTTTTTGAAATAGGTGTAACTTTTTATATGCTTTGTCTATTAGCCTATAAACCTCGCAATTACATAGGCAGATCGATTAATCGGTATTATAATAATTGCAGGTCCTTCAAACCCGTGATGTGCACGACAAATTTTTTATTATTCAGTAAAATTATTATTTCAACTGTTTTAAGTGTGATTTTTTATTTATAGCTCAAATTGAAAAGTGAATTGGTTTTTGAAATACGTGTAAACGAAGCATATTCTTTTAAAATGGTTTTATGGCTCCCAAGACTACTGCCTTTGCGGGTATTTTTACTTTATTTCTACCAGATTTTAGCAAAAAAAAATTTCGGCCAATAGGGTGATTAAACCAATAAAAAAAATACCAAGCAAGGGCGGCAATACTCTTAGTTGTGAGTCATACAAACGTTTTTAGATCAATTAAACCTTATTTCGACTTTTGGTTCCGGCTTTACACGTTTTCATTAGATGATAAAATTATTTTTTTTTTAATAAAAAACACCCGTATCAAATCTTACAATTCAATCGTGGATATCTTTTTCTAAAGACTATTCCAATTTCAATGTTGCCGACAAGAAATAGGGGAGATTAATTATATAATCGAAGAATTAACGAACAAAAATTTTTATTACCAAAAATTGCTGTACTAAACCGATAGTTGACACAAAATGTCCAGATCTATATTTTATAAATATGCAACTGCATGTCTGAGTTATTTTCTAGGAGCAACGTACCTTTTGAGACTTAATAATTCAATGTGATTGCGGTGTAATGATCTAAAATTACGGTAATTTTCATTTCGTATGCATTAAATAAAAATAGCTATAGAAAAACAAAACAGTTTCTTTCTTTCCAACAAAACAGATCAAGGTTAGAAAATTAAGAGAAAAATGTTTTGCGACGTAGATTTAGTAAGATACATTACTTTAGTGTCCCTTGATTTTTACTGTATATATTCTCTATATCTGTAACGTGTGGAGGGTAGGTTACCCCCACGGCACTTAGGCCTCACTAGGCCCCTTGTGCATCTTCCTAAGATGATTGGCACCTCCTAGCTCGTGAGTCAACCCACAGATTTAATGTAGTTGACAACGTCGTGCTTTTCTTATATCGGCCGGTATTAGCCGATACTCGCCGAACACAAATCTTCTAATAAATGAGAGCGTCGAGCAATCGTAAAGGATATGCGATGGTCTCATCTTCTTGTTCGCACCCTCTGCAGAGTGCGGATTCTAACAGCCCCATGATATGGAGATGCTTCCGTACTTGGTAATGACCAATTAGAATGCCTGTGACTAGGCGCAGATTATGTCTAGTCATAGTCGACTATTTGTTTGCTGCAGTGTTATCAGAATAACTCAAGAGCTCCCTGGCAACTCTGCAATTTCTTGTTTCATCCCATCTTTCCTTAAATTTGACAAGGAAATGTTCTTTAATTAGGTCTGTCACTACCGATTTAGTCAGGCCACTAGAAGGGCCAGATTCAAAAAGTATTTGGTTGGCTGCTTTCTTGGCTCGTGAATCAGCAAGACGGTTACCTTTCGATGTGGCGTGACCTTTGATCCATCTTAAGGTGACCACATTGTTGATACATACTTCGGCCAAAGCTTCGTGACATTCTAGTACTAACCCTGAGTAAATTCGTGGTCTGCTCAGGGTGAGGTAGTGCTTATCTGCTATCTGTATAGATGAGCATATTCCTTCCAGTGATATTGTTTATGGTGATTTATTTTGCTGCTATGAGAATCCCCGTTAGCTCTGTTTGAACTACACTGGCACTATAGCTCACAGCCCATTTTATGTTTAGGTTTAAAAAAATCTGTGGTATATTCCACATCCTGAGCCTTGTTCTGTTTTAGAACCGTCGGTGTAGATATAAATCGTACCTGCCACTTTCATAACATATATAGGTATTATTTATACATTTTATCTAAAAAAATCTAAAAATGTTTAATTGTAACTCAATGGAAAATTGCTTTGTTTTTAATTCAAGAAAATTGGTGTGTTTCAATTTAATATTAAATTAATAAGAATTAAACTAGTAATATAACAGCGATTTAAAAAACAGAACTTGCGGAAGATTGATTATAATTGATATTAAGTTAATGACATAATAATAAATTAATCATATACTACTACTATTTTTTAGTGATCGCTAAATCTGATAACTCGTTAATTTTTAAAACATTACCTATAGCTGAAAAACTAACAATAATACACTCTAAGCAGTCTATGTCATATGAAAGGGGGCATGCCAAAAATGCAACAGAAATAATACAGTAACGGCACAGAATATTCACTAATATAGAAGCGAAGACTAACTCATTTTTTGGGGCCAAATTTTCGTTAATACAATGTATCGATGTATCGAAATATTTTGCCATCAATAATAAAATCAGAGATGATTTTACTGGATTTATAAATTACCTTCTTAACTGTGTCATATCGTGTTCTTCACTTCGTATATTCTCCCCGCCCCTTCAAGAAGGTATAAAACCGCCATTGATTCAAAGATACATAGGCTAAAATAATAAATAGTTTGCTATATATGTTTTACTAAATGTAGCTCAATTTCATATACATATACAACCATTTCTAGAACCTCCTGGAACGTTCTATAATGTAAGAAATACGATAACCCAACATACTTAAGACGTTATTTATGGGGCATCTGAAAGGAATCTATTTAATGTTAACTTAGGATAGGAAAACCTTAAGTTAGGCAGTATCGATTAGTAACTGAACCAAAGCGAAACATTCTCTTAAATATTATATTCTTATTTTTCTTTATTTTTATTCATAAAATAAAGTTGATTATTTTCGATACTCTTACAATAACCTTCTAGAAATTGGATATTTTTAATATTTTAGAATGAAATAAAAGAAATATATTTATTAAATCACCCTGTAGTTAATGAATTGGATAATTGTACATATGGTAAATAGACAAGAGTCCCGTAAAAATACTGCGTTTCACATTATTACTTATAAAAAAATATATTGGCCTATTTCGATATTTACGAATCAACCTGTATAAATGGCACCTAATATCTTTTGTATTATTATCAGATATGATAAATATAGCAATAATTTATTTTTTAGTAAATATTTTCACCTTCTAGAACAATAAAAGTATTTATAAAAAACATGTCCTTACTTATTTGTGGCCCACCCTGTAAAGGAAAACAATTTTTGATCCCTTTTTATATTCGTAGGATGCCAAAAGATGTTACAATAAATTTTGCATAAAAAATTATAATCGATTAGCTTCCTCCTGAAATAACCGTTATCAAATAAGTGGTATTTCTTAAGTTTAACACCCTGTATCTCCAAAACCAGTCATTAGATTTAAATGGTCCCATGGACACTATTGCTTAAGAGGTCGAAAACTGCAACATATCAAAAATTTATGACATTTAATAGGTCGCCACTTTTCCATAAGCGGTGTGCGGGGTCCTTTAAGATAACTCAAATCATAATGATGATTCCAAAACTGTAGCTCTTGTATAAGTATCTATATCATAATATTTGTTAATGTTGATGATGACGCAGCAAATTTATATTTCAAGATAAATACTATTAAAAATAATACAAACCTTTGTAAAAGGCGTAATATACACTACCCTATTAATGAACCTGCCTCATTTATATGTACCCTCTGTCAACAGGAATTAATTATGTTATGTATGTTAGTCAAACAATCTTTTCACACATACTGGTGTAGAAAAAATAATAATAGAACATTTTTTTCAAAGAACGAAACGTCCATAGGATGTTATTTTGTATATTCAACTTCCCAAAAAGCTCGCGTTAATTTTTAAATTTTAATAATGGAACATAAACCCTTGAAGGGCTAAGTTACCAAGATACAGGGTGTTAAAAGTTTAAAATCAAACTTCAAAATTTGCCATAAATCAATAACGCCTTTAAATAATTTTTACTAATTTGATCTACCAAGATCTTGTCAAACACATGAACTATTAAAAATTTGACACATGTCTATTAAATTAGAATTTATAAATATTGAGGCGTTACAAATAATGACTTTTTAGCTCCATAAAAAGTTATTACTTTTTTAACTACAAATAAACAGAATTAAAAAATATATATAAAAAACAATATTGGTTCCAGTAGCGTAAAAAATAGGGCGAAAAAGTTGCCAGTAACCCTCTGATAGCGCGGCACTCGTTAACTTTTTCAAAAGTTAGTTTATGTCCAAATATTACTTTCTTAAATGAGATATTGGTCGCTAAATTTGAATAAAATTTTGAATTTTGATTTCAACCTTTTAACATCTTGTATTTCGGTAATTAAGCCATTAAGGGTTCATGTTCCTATATCAAAATTCATCAATTAACGAGAGCTCTCTGGGATTGATGGTTGTCGGTCGAATATACACCCTCTATTGTTTCAATTTTATCTTATGGGCATTATTAAAAATTTTCAAGAATAAAAAAGAAAAAATAAATAAAAATAGATAAAAAAATAAAAAAATATATAAATAAATAAAAATAAATAAAAATATATAAAAATAAATAAAAATAAATAAAAATGAATAAAAATAAATAAAAATAAATAAAAATAAATAAAAATAAATAAAAATAAATAAAAATAAATAAAAATAAATAAAAATAAATAAAAATAAATAAAAATAAATAAAAATAAATAAAAATAAATAAAAATAAATAAAAATAAATAAAAATAAATAAAAATAAATAAAAATAAATAAAAATAAATAAAAATAAATAAAAATAAATAAAAATAAATAAACATAAATAAAAATAAATAAAAATAAATAAAAATAAATAAAAATAAATAAAAATAAATAAAATTAAATAAAAATAAATAAAAATAAATAAAAATAAATAAAAATAAATAAAAATAAATAAAAATAAATAAAAATAAATAAAAATAAATAAAAATAAATAAAAATAAATAAAAATAAATAAAAATAAATAAAAATAAATAAAAATAAATAAAAATAAATAAAAATAAATAAAAATAAATAAAAATAAATAAAAATAAATAAAAATAAATAAAAATAAATAAAAATAAATAAAAATAAATAAAAATAAATAAAAATAAATAAAAATAAATAAAAATAAATAAAAATAAATAAAAATAAATAAAAATAAATAAAAATAAATAAAAATAAATAAAAATAAATAAAAATAAATAAAAATAAATAAAAATAAATAAAAATAAATAAAAATAAATAAAAATAAATAAAAATAAATAAAAATAAATAAAAATAAATAAAAATAAATAAAAATAAATAAAAGTAAATAAAAATAAATAAAAAAAAATAAAAATAAGTAAAAATAAATAAAAATAAATAAAAACAAATAAAAATAAATAAAAATAAATAAAAATAAATAAAAATAAATAAAAATAAATAAAAATAAATAAAAATAAATAAAAATAAATAAAAATAAATAAAAATAAATAAAAATAAATAAAAATAAATAAAAATAAATAAAAATAAATAAAAATAAATAAAAATAAATAAAAATAAATAAAAATAAATAAAAATAAATAAAAATAAATAAAAATAAATAAAAATAAATAAAAATAAATAAAAATAAATAAAAATAAATAAAAATAAATAAAAATAAATAAAAATAAATAAAAATAAATAAAAATAAATAAAAATAAATAAAAATAAATAAAAATAAATAAAAATAAATAAAAATAAATAAAAATAAATAAAAATAAATAAAAATAAATAAAAATAAATAAAAATAAATAAATAAATAAAAATAAATAAAAATAAATAAAAATAAATAAAAATAAATAAAAATAAATAAAAATAAATAAAAATAAATAAAAATAAATAAAAATAAATAAAAATAAATAAAAATAAATAAAAATAAATAAAAATAAATAAAAATAAATAAAAATAAATAAAAATAAATAAAAATAAATAAAAATAAATAAAAATAAATAAAAATAAATAAAAATAAATAAAAATAAATAAAAATAAATAAAAATAAATAAAAATAAATAAAAATAAATAAAAATAAATAAAAATAAATAAAAATAAATAAAAATAAATAAAAATAAATAAAAATAAATAAAAATAAATAAAAATAAATAAAAATAAATAAAAATAAATAAAAATAAATAAAAATAAATAAAAATAAATAAAAATAAATAAAAATAAATAAAAATAAATAAAAATAAATAAAAATAAATAAAAATAAATAAAAATAAATAAAAATAAATAAAAATAAATAACAATAAATAAAAATAAATAAAAATAAATAAAAATAAATAAAAATAAATAAAAATAAATAAAAATAAATAAAAATAAATAAAAATAAATAAAATTAAATAAAAATAAATAAAATTAAATAAAAATAAATAAAAATAAATAAAAATAAATAAAAATAAATAAAAATAAATAAAAATAAATAAAAATAAATAAAAATAAATAAAAATAAATAAAAATAAATAAAAATAAATAAAAATAAATAAAAATAAATAAAAATAAATAAAAATAAATAAAAATAAATAAAAATAAATAAAAATAAATAAAAATAAATAAAAATAAATAAAAATAAATAAAAATAAATAAAAATAAATAAAAATAAATAAAAATAAATAAAAATAAATAAAAATAAATAAAAAATAAAAATAAATAAAAATAAATAAAAATAAATAAAAATAAATAAAAATAAATAAAAATAAATAAAAATTAATAAAAATAAATAAAAATAAATAAAAATAAATAAAAATAAATAAAAATAAATAAAAATAAATAAAAATAAATAAAAATAAATAAAAATAAATAACAATAAATAAAAATAAATAACAATAAATAAAAATAAATAAAAATAAATAAAAATAAATAAAAATAAATAAAAATAAATAAAAATAAATAAAAATAAATAAAAATAAATAAAAATAAATAAAAATAAATAAAAATAAATAAAAATAAATAAAAATAAATAAAAATAAATAAAAATAAATAAAAATAAATAAAAATAAATAAAAATAAATAAAAATAAATAAAAATAAATAAAAATAAATAAAAATAAATAAAAATAAATAAAAATAAATAAAAATAAATAAAAATAAATAAAAATAAATAAAAATAAATAAAAATAAATAAAAATAAATAAAAATAAATAAAAATAAATAAAAATAAATAAAAATAAATAAAAATAAATAAAAATAAATAAAAATAAATAAAAATAAATAAAAATAAATAAAAATAAATAAAAATAAATAAAAATAAATAAAAATAAATAAAAATAAATAAAAATAAATAAAAATAAATAAAAATAAATAAAAATAAATAAAAATAAATAAAAATAAATAAAAATAAATAAAAATAAATAAAAATAAATAAAAATAAATAAAAATAAATAAAAATAAATAAAAATAAATAAAAATAAATAAAAATAAATAAAAATAAATAAAAATAAATAAAAATAAATAAAAATAAATAAAAATAAATAAAAATAAATTAAAATAAATTAAAATAAATTAAAATAAATAAAAATAAATAAAAATAAATAAAAATAAATAAAAATAAATAAAAATAAATAAATATAAATAAAAATAAATATATACAAATAAATAGTACAAACAATTAAAAACAAATAAAAAATTATATTTCTCGATGTCCTGATACCTTGATAGCCTAAGGGAAGACTGCTTTTCTCAAGGACAGTTTTATGTGACCTGTTAGAGTCAGTTCTGAATGCAATGTGGTGATATTAGCAGTTGAGAAATGTGGTATAAAAAGAGATTCTAAAAAGAGATTACTATACTTAAATATTAGATTAGTATACTGAACTCTAATCTATAATACTATCACATACATATCATGAACCCTAAAAAAATATTATCCTCCTTTTATTTTGGGAAGTCATGCATTTTTTATATTAAAAATACGACTCTACGCGTGTGAATCCGCGGACAACAGCTAGTGGTTTTATAAATTTGAGATGGTCGGTAAAAATAAGAAATTTACTATATGTGAAAGAATATGTAATATCGTTTATAAACAGGTTAAAGAGTAGGGGTCTCAAAGTGGATCACTGAGGTACCTCGGAAATCACTACTTCCATGTAATCATCACTTACCTTGTCGAATACATTGGAGATATCGGTAGAATGTACCATATTCTCTCGTTTTTTAAAGAAAAATTCATCTGGCGGATCATTATTATTGCTTTTTGACTAAACACAATTCCGTAAGGGTTTTACCATGTGATTAAAGAGGGTTTTATTGACACAAATCGTAGAAATTTATAGGTATTACAAAAAAATATTTATTTAAGTTGTAATGATCCAATAATAGACACTAATTTCTAAGAATATTCAACATTCTGTATTAAAGTCTGGGACTCTGGGATAGCACAAAAAGTACAATTATTTTTCTAGGAAAGATTATCATTCTGATTAACTCTCGAAAATGATATACATCGTTTGTCTATAACTCTGTTTCAGTTTTAAATTTATTTTATTATATTTTTATCTTAAAGACTGTCAAATTAGTTAATATATTCTTTCTACTATAATCGTAGGTAGCTTTAGTGTACTATTTAGAGGTAATTTAAATAATTTTTTTCTTACCTTTCTTTTAATGTTCAGTCACTTTCAATCGCAACCTATCCAAACTACAGCAAGACTAAACAAACTTTTCAGTCTTTATTAAGTCTTTACTATCGCAACGTGAACGTGAGATCATCGTCAATCTTCCTAACATATCATATTTCGTCCAGTTTGTACTTTCATTAAAAAATTGTCTCATAAAAGAACCCACACTTTAAATTATTACGAACAATGTAATAGGATTAAATCAACACTATTATCTTTTTTTTAATAAAAAATCTTGGATTAATTAATTAATTAATTAAAATTAAATCCACTGCGTTTTGTTTTTACATTAAGTACTCATCAGACTTATTTTTGAAGTTAAAGCTCTGCGACATTATTTCAAGTGCTTGGATATGTTGTAGCAGAAAAACTGGGTTAAAAACTTAAATGGCATGTCGGTATATGGGGCACAGAGCGTGGTATATAAACAAAATCGGGGTTGTTAAGGGTAACCTTTAATACGTGCCCTAGATACACACGGGGTGTTTCTATTTAGGCAAATAATGTAATCGACGTTTTGGATAAGAATAAGTTACGTGTGTAGCTATTGACTTTATTTGCTTTTTTTTACACCCCAAATATTTATGGAACATTAATTCGCTGAAGATATTAATGGTGATAGCTGTAAGGGGGAGATGGTAGAAGCGCGATAAGTTTGCTATCACTATTATGACTAGGTATTATTTCGGAATGAACTTACAACTTCCGGGTTATACAGGGGGTCAAAATTTAATTAAACATCTTAGAATTAGATATATTTGAAACGGATATAAAAAGAGTAAAAGAAATGTCTGAAAACATCTAATTTTCTTAGAAATCTAAAAATTTTAGGTTGTGGGGGTTTGAGACATGCCCATTCCTACTTTGATTGCATTGTTGCCACATTTACTCTTATTCCGATAATATTGCCTAGCTAAAACATAACGTTGCCAAGCCTTTCAGCGATGTTGTTTTATGAGAACGTAATAACGTCTACTATACAATGTAAATGCAATGTGCATGAGAGTTAGTTGAGGGAAAACAAAACCTCGCAAAACTTTTATTTGTTACCTATTTACCTTACCTGTTTTGTTAACACAATGTAATGATGTAATTTGCTATTCGCCCCTTGCGTGATAGCAGTGCCAATTCATTTGGGTATTAATGGACTATTTTTGCGTATACTGACAATACAATTTTTAATAGAATTCGTAATTAAAAAGTATATATGTCAGTTTTAATAAAAGTATATAGATTTGTAAAACAAGTAAAACATTAATTTATTAATATTATATATTTTATGGCTTAAACTAAAAAAAATAAGTATAATCAATAAAAATCAATAATAAAATATAAGCAGGCAACAGTATTTACGGGAAAATGTATAAAAACTTGCCTAAGGGCCAGTATTTTCACCTCTGAGCAAAGTTGAAAGTAACTACTTGCTGATTAAACTACAGGGATATTGTTTGTGAATCTGTTAAGTAAACCTGCATGTAACTTTATTCAGAAGTGAAAAGATCGGCCCTTAGTCTAATAAGTTGATTTTGAAGAATTAACCTATTCTGTCAAAATAAAAAAATACCATTAAATAATAGCGTGAAGTTAAAAGGTATAAACAAAAGGATTGTTATTTATATTTTCATTTTTGTTCGAAAGAAAACAGAATAAATAATTAAAACTGGTTTTCTATTAGTAAGTCACAAAATAGCATTCCAGTCACATACAATAATCAAAGGCAGAAATCTAGTGATGCCGCGAGACAAGACGAGACGAGAGAGAGGCCTCTCTCGTCTCGTCTCGTAGGGCGAGAGAAAACTGTTCTCTCGTCTCGACGAGATGGCGCTTCTCTCGCTCGAGAGAGCCATTCTCTCGTCTCGTCTTGTCTCGTTTCTCTCGTGATAAAAACATATCAAATTTAAATTTGGAAGAGATATACTTAGGACGAAATATAAAAAAAATGTAAAATTTTGAAGATAATAACAAATAATTTTTCGAGTAATTTGTCTCATCAGTACCCAAATTGGCAATAAGAAACACTTAGGGAAATTACCTTGGTATCTCTTTGCCTGTCCGTCTGTCACAGTCGTTTTATTTAGACACTATTTGACATAAACAATTGAAATTTAAAGTAAACAGTGGCCAAAATTGGGCGTTAACTAAAAATGTTTAGCAGAGGAAAAAGTTGGAAAAGCTTTCGGTAGGTGGAGAAGGGGTAAACGTCAAACCACGTCGAATGAAAATTTTGCAGTTATGTTTTTCTGCCAGTGTCGTTTCATGGAATAAGAACTGGACAATCGCATTTATTTATGGACTATTAATAATTATTAAACATGTACTATAATACCCAAATCATAATTCTACAAAATTTCAACAGCTATTCACAATTTATTAAACTATTTACTCGAAATTGTTATTAACATCTAAAAAATAATTTTTTACGCCAATGTATCGCGTCCACTTCGGTTATATCCGCAGCAAACCTGTCAAGTTATGTGTATGAAGTGGGAGAACTAACAAAAGTCTTTCCAACTTCTGCCCCTGCTATAAATACTTTGTCTTAGAAGTCAGTTGGGAGGGGGTAGGGTTTCATTTGGAAGTTAGAATTTTTTTCGTATGATATCAAATGAAAGCAATAATTTGAAGCATGTTAACAATATATTATACGTTCGTTTCTTTTATTTTTTCTTTGAGTTTTTCGAAAAAACACTTAAAAATTATTGTCTTTCTAATTTATCTCCAAAAGTAACCTCCGAAAAATTTGACTGCATGGAAATTATTACGATTCTGTCCGTTTGTTAGTTTTTTATACAAAGAAATTTCGGATGGCGCTTTTGTCGGGAAGCGCTTTTGTCGGAGCGCTTTTTTCGGGGCGCATTTGACGGGTCACCATAAATAAAAATCATGCAAGCCGTTTCCAAAATAATTGAGGCGTTCCATACTTAAAACTCGCTGTGTATATAGAATAGGTGTTTTATAGTTAACTTTTTGACTATCTGGAAATATGATATTTTTAAATTTTAAGTTACGATAAGTATGCGAATTAATTATATATTTATAAAGATATTAAACTCTTTTTTCTGGTGGTACTTTTCCCGTTAAGATATTTTTGCTAGAAGTAAGGGAATTCTCATAAAATTTTTTCAGTGACTCATTGCGTCAGAAAACCCCTAATTCCCTTCAAGTCTCGTATCGGTTAATAGTTAAAAGGGCGCGGTTGTCGGAGGTATCATTGCACCACCATTCCTCTTCTGCATTTATTAAAGGAATTTACATTATAAAAATATATTATTTTTTTAAAATAATGTGTTTATATTTTCAGATAAAGCTGGAAGCCTTAACCTTTTTAAAATTTTATTAAAAACAATTAGTATTACTCAAGCTGAATATTACCAAATCGAAATTTTATTTGAGAAAATGTATCTGGTAAACGTGACAACGTTGAAAGAACTTCTAAATAGTGTTGTCTACACACACTTCTAGAAATAAATGCAACGTTGCCACGTTTACCAGATAAATATTGCAAATCAAATTTCTACTTTTTGATTATGGTCTGGTTAATTTTCAGCCTAAGTAATAATAATTGTTTTAATTAAAAAAAAAAATAAGCTCCCAGCTTTAAATCTGAAAATATAACATCACGATTTTTAGAAAAATAATGGAATTTTACTATTTAAATTACATATATAAATGCAGAAATGGTATATTAGGGATACTTCCGACAACCCCGCCGTCTTTAAGCATAACCGATACGAGACGTGAACGGAATTAGGGATTTTCTGACGCAATGAGTCACTGAAAGAATTTTATGGGGATTCCCTTACTTCTAGCAAACGTATCTTAAGGCCAAGTTCAATTTTGTTTGACATATCATCACGATTTTTTTTAGGTTAGAAAATTGCATTAACGATTTTTTTCATTCGAAGTAACAAAAGACGTCACTTTAAATTTCTATCTCTTTATGTCAACAAATTTCTAACACGATGAATTTATAAAACGTATGTCACTTATGAATATGTGGCGGCAACTGACGGCAACACTGTCAGCTACTCCATGGCTACTAGAGTACATACAGGTCCGGTATAAGCCATGGAAAA
Source organism: Psylliodes chrysocephalus (assembly GCA_927349885.1). NCBI lineage: Eukaryota > Metazoa > Arthropoda > Insecta > Coleoptera > Chrysomelidae > Psylliodes > Psylliodes chrysocephalus. Next base: position 40,873,394 of record OV651815.1, on the reverse strand, counting down.
TAATAATTTAATGTTTTGATCGAGTTAAATAAAATATCAAAATTAAATGTTTATTTTTAAGTAAACGACATTTTTAAATGTATACGTCTTCCATCAAAAATAATATAGGCTAATACTCAAGTGTATTATACGAGTGTACTGGACAAGAGATAATTTTACCCTTTACTCCAGTTTTTTGTAATGAAACCAGCGGTAAAATAGATATTTGTGTACCAAGGCTGTGTTTTGGCCGAATTTGACATATGCGTTCAAGTCAAGCCAGTACTGGTTAAGTATAAGAGTAATAGGCAATAAACGGGTGTTCAATCAAACTTGACATCAAGATAGATGTCACATAAGCAGGTGTACTGAAGATGAACTTTGCAAGACCAAGCATCAGATAGGTAGGTATAACACTTGATATTCTGAAAACTATGTGGATACTACACTGAATGAGAACGAATGGAAGTGTCAGAAGGAGGCTAAAGGCAAAAAATAGGCGGAACAGAGCCTAATAGATAGATAAGTAATATTTTAGCCAGGAGAGTCGATAAGTGTTATAAATATAGTTAATTTATGAATGTATTTTTAATGTATAATTTCAGTTTATTTTCATTTTTGGTATAAAACTATGGCTGACATAATAAAACTCTTAAAAGTATATATATTTTCAATCTTTATTACTATACATTATTTTTAGTATTCACTTATTCTCTCTGACCTAGGGAAAAGGTCAAAAAACCCTGGTCATAATTGTTTACAATGTTGCGTGTTCCTAATGATACAAAACATTACAGAGGAATGATACTTAGCCGATGAAATCTCATAGAGTTCACGCATGACATATTGTGGTATGGAATATGGCTATCTCTGATGCATCTGCAGATTTAAATTTATTTATGCGTACTGTTTTCTATCAACTGATACCCCAAATTTATACAAGCCACGTCTTCGCACCACAATGTGACATAGCATCAAATCTGCTTAATCTCGTACCATTTTTTTAAGTATCAAGGATATTCTTGGTGTAGCTGATCATCATGTTTCGAGTCATTGAACCTAAAAAATAACAAATATCAATAAATAGAATTCGGAATTTATTCCAAAAATATTTTTCTTTGGGAATTATATAGGATTTCTCGTTAATGTACAGACAAACTTTTAAAGGTGGTAGGTGCATCAAAATAAACATTTTTTTGCTTATTAAAATAAAAATAATTTTATTGCCCAACAAATTAATCCATTTACATAACAAAATACATGAAATAAATGTTAAACATAATATTTCGACAGAAAATAATTTCAGCAACAGCAAGAAAAATAAAAAAAAAAGAAATAATCCTAAATACATTAGCTACAAATTAGTACAACTAATGGTCGAAATAAATATCCCAATCAGAACAAAATTAATTAAAATTTGAGCACATTAGCGTTATAGGTGAATTTCTTCCTAAGTTCGTTCAAATACTTGCTGTATAAAATGTTTTATGATATCTAATGGCTGTTTGGGGAACATTAAAATTTATTTAATTTATCACAAATAGTACATCAATAGTGTTATGTAATATTTTATAAAAAAATGTAACACTGAAAATGACCCTTCTTTTTTCGAAAGAAGCAGAGATTCTTCAATACCTCGAATTATATACAGCTCATCTATTTTAAAAGAAAGGTACTTAAGAGATCGCCGCTGAACATTTTCCAATGATCTTTTATGAATATTATAAATAAGGTTCCAGACAAGAGATGCATATTCTGGCCTGGAACGAACTAAAGAAAAGTAAGGATCTCCAAGCTTTAAGAGTTTGTTAAAGAACCAGTATTACGGAATTAAGAACCCTAAGCTTTTCAACGCAGAAGCAACCTCGGAAGCAACGGCATTTTCAATATAATCCGAAAAAGTAACTTTTTGGTTGAATAATATACCTGCTTAATCTTCAATTTGTGCACAAGTCCGATAAAGGTAGGCTGTTAAATAAATAATCAAACTCCACCTTGTTATTACTTCTAGTATAGGAACATACTTTACATTTAGACACATTCATAAACAGCTTGTTTTCATAACACCAATTTTCAACGATTCCCAAGTTGGGTCTGTAAAAAGTAACAGTCTTGAATTGATAAGATTGAGGTAAATATTTTTAAGTCAGCAGCGAACAGCAGGTTAAATTTATTGCCAAGTCATTTATAAATATACTAAATAATAGTGGCCCCAGATTGGAGCTCTGTGGAACTCCAGATGTTGCTGTGAGGGGTGAAGATGAAAATCCGTTGTAAAAGACATAATTAAAACGATGATTTAGGTAAGATGAAAATATTCTCAACAGCGACTGATCAAACCCTAAGCTTTCCAACTTCCTTACAAGAATATTATGATTTTTAATTATTACAAAATACATTATGGGCAGGTTGTACAAAAAATATTCTAAATATATTTTAACTAACAAGAGTTTTATTTTTAACTAGTTATATTCAAAAACAAATGTCATTTTTAAAACTATGTTTAACAATAACCGATGAGTATACAACAAGGTTCATAGTTTAAACTAAGTCTACATTTTAACTGCCTATTGTACAACCCGCCATATGTACAATTAAAAATTAATTGTATTTCTTTAAAATGCACTTGATTCTATTGATCAAAACCATTCGATAAAAAAAATAAAAAGTATTGGTATAAAGGTGGTTTTTTATATCTATGCCATAATTCATGCATTGGAGTAGCATGTAGATTACCTAAGTATCAGGTCAGAGATATTAAAATTAAATAACATATGTAGTGGAATTCTCATCTTTCAATACGTCTCCTATAGAGACTCCTATCTTTGTTCGACAGACAGCGATTTTGATGTAATGACTCTCTATTCTGTATGTAATGTGTCGAGTTGGCACAAAAGAATCGCTGTTCTGATCAGAAGAAATTAACCACATCAAAGGAAGAAAATTAGGTCCCCTGTTATTTTTAATTTATATTAATGATTGTTAATGTTGCAATAATTAATATGACATTTACCTGTTTGCCTTTGATGTCCTTATCTATGTTTCTTGTAAGTTGTAAGGATTCAGATAACTTAGTAAGAGTTAATTTTCAATGAAACTCTGCAAAATGTTTATAAATGATGTTGCAATAATTTGTTAAAAATCAACACAAATACCTAAAACAAAATATAAGCTGATAAGTAATAACTATATGCAGTTTGTGGACAAGCAATATAGGAAATTGGAAGAAAATCTATACAGTTAGTAGAAAAATTCAAATATTTAAGGGTAATTATTCGGAAACAGATGAAATTCACAGACCATAGGCAAATACTGTTATCAAAACAATTGCAGTTAAATTACATTTCCTATTTAGAATGTTATTAAAATAATTGTTATATTATTACATTATTTTTTACTAAATTTGAATATTGTGATAAGCAAACTAGCCAAATAAAGAAAATAAAAATAAAATAAAAACCAAAAACATACCTGGATCTACAATAATATATATATAAATAATATAAGTACATTGCATCTTTTAAATTATTAAAGTCCATTAAATTGAAATGTCATGTCAAACCATAAACGTCAAACTTTCAAAACAAACATGCTTGTGTTCCAAACAGAAAATAGCATTTATAGAATAATTTATTTACTTGCAACCTTTCCCCATACGCCACCTCGCCCCTCACCCATAAACTAGGTCAAATTGGGCTAAGCCATTTTACATTCGTCTGCATAGGGAGCGATGTTGCAATTTTTCAATTTTTAGTGTCTATTCCGTCTGTTCAGATGGCAGCATCTTATGGGCCCTACATTTTTAAATCTTATCACAAGAATCCTGAAATAATTAGGCAAAAATAAAAGAATGTATGTTGCGTTTTAACTTTTAAATACTATAAAAAATGATGGAAAGTCCATAACTTTTAAATATTTGTTAAATATCACTTATTAAAATATTTTGCATTAAAAGTAAAACAAACCATAGACTTTCCATAATTTTTTACAGTTTTTTTAACCCATTTATGAAAACAGTTTTTGAAAATATTATCGTTCAGAGCTGTATTTCTTGTGATAAAAAAGTCGCCGTCACTTGTCATTGAACTTGGCCTTAACGGGAAAAGTACCACCAGACAAAAGAGTTTAATATCTTTATAAATATATAATTAATTCACATTCAAAAATGAAAGTGAACGGGCCCATTGAAAATTTTAAAGAAGTAAAAAGTTAATTGCGCGAGAGAACTCGAGAGAGCTCGAGAGAAACGATAAATTCTCGTCGAGAGATGACACTCTCTCGTCTCGTCTCGAATCTTTTTTCGAGAGAAAATGTCTCTCTCGTCTCGTACGAGACGAGACAAGACGAGACGAGACGAGAGACGAGAATGTCTCGTCTCGCGGCATCACTGCAGAAATCTATTTCTGGATGGAGATTTAAGATTAAAGGGATGTTGAAGAACATCGTAAAATAATAATTGATTGTTTATTTGAAACCTTTCAAGTTTCTGATGTCTACTATTTCCAGCATTACTGTTATTATTACAAAAATAAAGATAATTTTTCTTTTTATTGTACACCTATCTACCCAGCAAAGACACATTAATGGTCCAACACTGACACAACAGATATGAATAGTACTTGAAGTGTCGGCACAGCATCTGTGTCAAACCACACTGCCGTCCAGGCGGCCGACTATGGGTAAATAATGGTAAAAAATCGGTCAAAAGTCCGAAATTTGGCACTACAGCTCCCAAACCGATTTTTTTTGTACCCGAACAACCGTACCGTAGATCCGACCCCCCTCCAACCTTAATTGTGCGTTGTTGTCTCGCTTACAATCAGTTGCGTACAATCATTGTGTAAATCGCATGTCCCTATTTTCAACTATACTAATTTTTCGTGTTTGTTTTGACGTTAATAGAAGTGAGTTTTTGTCAACTGCAGCAAAATTGATTTGGATTATGGAAAAAGAAGGTATGTACTTTGTTTTAAAGCATTAACATCTCACTATTACTTTAATAGTCATTTGTCTAGAATTTAACAGAAAAATATGAAAAAAAGTGTTTTTAAAGGATAAATTTAATTACAAAGGCCTAAAAGTTTATGTGTCGTGTGTAGTCAGGCAAAGATTTATAAAAATATAGAAAGTATAAATAGTCCTTTAACACATACTGAATACAATATCTCCACTTTTTTCCACAATTTTGTTTTAATAATATTTTAGTTCATGCAGTCCTAAAAAATTTAATAATGAACTTATTTTAGGTTGAATGAAGTTTTTTTTGTTACAGGGAAAGTTATGGAATTCATCAGGAGTGCTTTGTATGATACAATGCAATCCTTTGTTGGTACTAATTACGATGAAAAATTGAAATTACTGGAGCAGCATTTAATAGAATCTACAAAATGCCCGGAAGAGAAAAAATCCATATTATTTCGTTCTTTCAAACATTTTAAGAGTGATTTTAAGAAAAGATGGATAGCGTCCAACTATAATCATTCGCGTTTCATCAAAAATAATGAAAAATGGCTAACGGGATGTTTATCTTTTCCTGTTTGGGCTCCCCACAAAAGAGGACGACCACAGAAGGAACTTCAAGAATTAGGTGAACGCAGTAAACGACGAAAAACCATGGATTTACAAGGGCACATACCTGTGGAACAATTGACTTTTGCTGCTAGTGTAAGTCAACGAGCAACTGGTAATACAGAGGCCTCAAACATAATCAAAGAAATTACTTCATCTCCTACAAGGCCAAAAAAATATCGTAAAGCAATAACTACTTCACAGAAGCAACTTGGATTGATTAAGTACTATTCTCCTGAGGAAGCTTTATCTATTTTTGTTGAAGGTGGCTTCACAAAAGGGCAATGGGAGATTAAATACGGGTCCAACAAAACTATTTACCCTAGTTACTCCAAAGTGAAAGAAGCAAAAAGGCTTGTTATCCACTTGAAAGCGCCACACGTATAACTAAAACATGTGCAGAGGTTCAACTACAAGCGTTACTTGATCACACTACTTTACGCATATGCGAGTATTCCAAAGAAGTCATATCAACCTGTACAGATAACGAAAAGCAAAGTATGAAACTTATAGCAAAATGGGGATGTGATGGATCGCAGCAAACTCAATTCAAACAAAAATTTGAAAATATTACTGATAGTGATGCAAATATTTTTCAAAGTTCGCTGGTTCCTATTAGACTAATTGCTGGTGATCAAAAGAAAATAATATGACAAAACCCCGTGCCCTCCTCTGTAAGATTTTGTAGGCCTATTCGTATTCGATTCATCCATAAAGATAAAGACGTTACAATTGAATAAATTAAATACATAAAAGAACAAACGATAAATTTAGTTTTAACAATTTGCAATACAGGTGTACAAGTAAATTATACCTTATTACCCACAATAGTGGATGGTAAAATTTGTAATGCTGCCACAAATACAGCTTCCACGATGAGATGTTACATATGTGGACTGACATCCAAAGATTTCAACAAACTGCAAGATACTACACAAGTAATAAACACTGAATCGCTAAAGTTTGGTTTGTCTATTCTTCGTACCAGAATACGTTTTTTTGAGGGTCTCTTGCATTTATCATACAAATTACCATTAAAAAAATGGCAAGCAAGAAGTGCAGAAGATAAAAAAGCAGGACAGAAAAGAAAAACTACAAAAGGATTTCAATGAGCGAATGGGTCTTCTTGTTGATATTCCCAAAGCTGGGCTCGGTAATACGAATGATGGGAATACATCTAGAAGGTTTTTTGAGAATCCTAAGATTACTTCAGAGATAACAGAAATAAGTAAAGAATTGATAAAAAAAATTCAAAATAGCACTTGAAACGTTATCAAGTGGATTTGAAATTGACACGGAAAAATTTGATAAGTACGCCAAAACCACAGTTCCGTTGTATGTTGACCTATACGGTTGGCATCCTATGTCTCCAATTATCCACAAAGTACTTATGCACGGTGCCGCTGTAATTTCCTATGCAATAGTACCTATAGGTCACCTGTCTGAAGAAGCTGCGGAGGCCAGAAATAAACAATATCGAATCAATTATGCACGGAAATGTTCTAGAGAGCTATGAAACAAGGTCATATTAAACAGGTTATTGCTGACCTTCGATCCACTATTCAGTAGCTGTAGAAGACGACCACAGAAGAGAACTCCCTTTTCAAAAGAAACACTCAATCTTTTGGTGGCAGAACCTCTTAGTTCAATAAGTGAAGTAGAAATGAACCCTAGTGACTGTGAGTCAGAATAAATATGTATTTAAGGCGAATTATGTGAACCTACTTACTCAAAAAATATTAATATATTGCTTTTATTGCATTAAATGGTGTTTTTATTTGAATAAAGCCTGAAAATAATTTTGACCGACTTTTTGCCAATATTTACCCATAGTGCGACGATTTTCAGGCATACAATTCCCGTCACTTGCTTTAGAAGCATATAAGATTATTAGCAATTTAGTACTGAAAAAGTACTCTTAGGATATTTTGTATTTTTCATCTACAATAAACTAAGATTTGTTCACACAAATCAGAGTTACGTTATTATATCGATATTCGCTATAATAAAGTAAAAAATTAGTTACGTAAACATATCATGACTTGACTTGCAGGTTTTTAGGTTTAATTAATATTTAAATAATAAGTATAATCAAAAATAATACATTTATTTAAAAAAAAAAATACAAATCCAATATTTAAAAAATATATGAAGTAGCTGGGACTATCGGGCTGGGACTATCGGGCTGGGACTATCGGGCTGGGACTATCGGGCTGCTACATAATCCAAGAAAGCATTGCACGCCAGACATAATAAAGAATGTGATATCTAAAGCAGAAAGGCCCAGCATTAAGTATAATAAATTAAAAATGAAAATACAACAGTTTGCAACCAAGTTAACTATATAAATAAACTCACCTCAAATTGTAAGATTTTTTTTCGACCATGACTCCCTGACAATAATCAATAATTCATCTATCATAATCATCTTTCTGGTTGATTTTACATATGCCTAGACTAAAATGATCTCTTCGCCTATCGTCTGGAAAGTTGATTTTTCGAGATGGGAGCTGCTGCTCCCGTCTGGAGTTTAAAATTCGGCCATTATGCAAAATTAAATGTCCTCATTAATAAAAAATAAAAAGTATGTAACGGCGTCACTCGTTTTACTCAGTATCACCTTCAACTAAACCATTTAGTATCGGTCAGATTCATGCTCTACCTGATTTATACAGTGATACCTTCTAAGAGAGGGACCAGTTTTATAAGTGGTTATAACCTTTTTAGCCTTTGTAATGTTAGTCAAAGCCTTAGCATGATCCGAATGAACTATCTCCCCTCTAAGAGAACCGGGCATGTTTCGGACACCACAGCCTTCTCTAGATTCGAGAGCTCATCGCAAAGCACACCTGTCTTGACCAACGGGTTTATAAGTTTCGTCATTTTACTTTTGCTTGTTTGCAGAGCCGCTGAGAGCCAGGTCGGGCCCCAGCACAATTCTCTAGATCGGGCCCCGTGACAAAAAACAGTTCTTCTAACTAAAACCTTTCCTATTCTAGTTGATGAGTTTCTAAAAAAAATCCTCAATTCTTCCTCGGCTTCAATTGCTTTTTCTAAAAAAAAAACTTTTCCCCCCTACTTCAATTAAAGTTTCTAAAAAAATGCCTCGCCTGGCTTTGGGTTCCCACAAACCTCTATCGCCTCGCCATCACTTGTCACCCTCAACTTTTTTTTAAATTTATTCATTACGGTCTATTTTAGAGAAAGCATGTACATAGTGTTCCCAACCGTCAGGGATTGGCCAGGATTAACCAGGAATCAGAAAGTGTATCCCGACAAAAGTTTTACCTTTACCGGAACTTAAAAAATCCTGGAATTCTAAAAACCTAATGACTTAAAGAAATGCCAATGGCGAGTACCGCCGCCCATTTTTGTCTAGCTGTAATAATTTGGTAATTATTTTAATTAATCTAAAGATTTTACATAAAAATCTCATATAAATTTTCAAATACTTTCCTTCATTTGTCCTTAGAAATATCAATAACAGTTATTATAATATCAAAGTAAATTAGATATATGAGTTGATCAAAAATTTTAAAGGAAGCACGTCTCAACCAATATTTAAATGATTTGAGAACGAGGGAAAGAGAGTCACTCCCTATTATCAGTTTGCCAAACCATTTCCTTAACCCGCTCGCACTATTCATCACGGGGGAAAAATGTTTTATTTTTTCTTTTTCCTTTTTTGTCACGGTGAGAGTGGATAAGCTCTAAGGACCTTATCCCCTGACTCTGACTGGTGACAGTCGCTGCCTTTACACTTACAGTGTACCCCCCGTTGATGACTAGAGTCCTTTTGGCCACTACATAGCTATTTAGTGACAACAGTTAATAATAATAATAATAATACTCTCCCTAATTCACCCCCTTACGAGTGAATTTCAACCCCTGAAGTCGACTGAACGACTTGTGTAGGGGAAGGGACGTCTATTATTATTAGTTGCCGTGGCGCTCCGGGGCGACTTAAAGATGATTGATGGTGCCATTTGACTTACAGGTGAGGAAAACCCGGAAAACCTCACCCACCATCATCGAGACGGTAATGTATGGCGAATTTTTTTTTTTTTTTAATCTGCATATCATATCAACAGAAATTGAATTTCTATTAATACGCCACACATCAAATCCTAAACCGAACCATGCAATTTAATTAAAAATCCACATGGTCTGTCCTGGGATTCGAAACCCAGCAGTCTCAGACTCATAAACTTGCCTATAAATGAATATAAGCGCGATAGACCGCTACACCACCGTCCCGAGTTACTTTCTAAGTGACGGTGGTTGTTACATAGCCAATAAAAACGTGTAACGCCATAAATGAAATTCATGTACTCTTGTGATGTGATAACTTAAATGAAATATTTAAATTGGCTTCTTACCTAATTTCGATACATGTCGGCAATGCTTTCTGCGAACGTGTTTTTATTTAACTTTATGGAAGCACTGTGGACCAAGCAAATAAATTGTCTGAATATATCTCAAGTAAAATCAGAAATACAAGTAAGACTAAATTGTAATTTAAAATCTCAAGACTTTTTGGATCTGGTTTAAAACAGATAAAAATTACTTGAAGCAGTTCAATCTCAACAAAAATATAGATTTAATTAGTAGTGGAGAAGTTTTAAATTTGTTGTTTCTTGTTTTTATTTTTGTTAATACTATTAGTTTTTTTTTGTCAAGCAGATACCTCTCCTAGGTATCAATGGTATTTCTGTAATTTAAAAAAAAAATTTATTTAACATTGATCTTTTTTCCACGTTAAAAAATGCACACCTTTTTTATTACATTTAAAATTGCCCTTAAAATAAGAGAAACAAACAGAGAGACGTCAAAAAAAGAAGGCAATCCCAATTTTCGCCTTTCCCAGAATAGCACATGCTCAAGTTGGCAACCATACATGTACAATTGTACATGGCATTTAAAGAATTTTTTTCTAAAATAATAAATAACAAAACTTTTCCTTGTAGTAAAAAAACGACCACCTATAAATTGTCTCTGAAAAGAAATGACTGGGTCATTTCAATCTGTCGACATTAAATGGAGCAGTTTTGGTAGTTTGCTATAAAAATATTTGGAATAACCCAATCCAAGAGGGGAGCTAATTATGGTACAAATAATAATAGGAACGTTCTTACCCGTATCTTCCGATGATTACACAGAAGAATTCTAAGGTGCCATGGTGATGGAATATTCATCTACTACGATGTTGCCTGCTACCGTTTTTGAAGTCGATACGGCCTACACAGCTAAGGGAACAGACACAGAATTTCGGTGTGGATGCATTAAATTCAATAAAGTTTCATTGAGTTCCTTATGTTGATTCATAACATTTCTATGCATCAGGAACTGCTGAGTCGCCAGCTCTTGTAGATGACCTTGTTGTTCAGGAAAAGACTCACAAACCTCGTAAGTCGTTCCTCTCTCCAAATTTTTTCTTATCTGCCGCTATCCCAACTTCGTCACTTGAAGATCATATGTTGTTGCGTTCTAAATTGGCGAAAACGGCTAAGAAAAAAATTACACAAGGCAGCTAACGAAATTTTGAAAAATTACATTAATATATAGGAAAACACTAAATGGACACCAGAAACGAAAACAAAATAACAAGAACCCAAGGACAAAGAATTCGAACAACATGAAACCGAAAATACTAATGGACACTACAAAAGAAAGCAAAATGCCAATTGCAGACAGACAGACAAAGAATTCGAAGGACATAAAGAAGAAAACACTAAATGGATATCAGAAAATAAAAACAAATACCAAGAACAGACGGGCAAATTGCCAGAAAAGAAACGTAAATACCAATAACAGACGAACAAAAAACCGAACGACATGAAAATAAAAACCCTGAATGGGCACTTGAATCAGCATTAAAGTAACAGTTATTAGACAGTTTTTCATAAACCAAAAACTCAGATACCTGGCTCCTTAGAGGTGCCAACTACTTTTTGACCTTGAAGGCAGGATTACAAACAGCAAGAGAAAAGTATTTCCCCTCGTAAGAGTACTTGCAGTGTTTTTTTTTTAATATGAAACTAAAGTATATAGGCAATGCAACGGGGGATTGGAACGCAAAGACAGAAAAAGATTTTAATTGAGAAATCGGCTATAGACCATGAACAGAAATTTACTCAAGACGATAGACTTTTATAAGGAGAGAAATCAAAACACTAAGAACCTTCGGATAAATACTTCGAATGACATGAAAACGTAAACACAGAATGGACACCAAAAAAGAAATCAAAATAGCAAGAATCCAATGAAAAAGAATTTGAACGACTGTAACCGAAAATACCAAATGGACACCAGAAAAGAAAGAAAAATACCAAGTGCAGACTGACAAAGAATTCGAACAACATAAAGAAGAAAACGCCGAATGGATACCAGAAAATAAAAACAAATATCAAGAACAGACGGGCAAATCACCAGAAAAGAAAACAAAATACTGTAACCTACCGAACCCAGGTACCTTAATAATTTATTAATTCCATCTATTAAATATAATATTACATTCTTATTAAATATCAAAATGCTTCATTTAACGAAAAATCTCCCAGATAATTAAATCTTATTTACGACACCTAATAAATAATAGCTATAACCACGTCCGTAATATATCCACGTGTCTCTGAGAACCAGCCCAAAGAAAACACCATAAAGCGTATTTCTGTTTACAAAGTAATTATTATTAAAATACTTAACTAGCTTATTGACATAGACACGTCACAAAGCCATTAAAACTCTTATTATAAAAAGCCAGACAAAAATTAGCTCGGGTCATTCATTTTCAATTATTTGATGTGCAAACATGCAATTATTATTTGTATCCAGTTATATTTCAAGTTCAGTAATCAGTACCTTTCCTAAAACGCTCTTCCTAAACGACGTCTATCCTACAATACCTCCTATCCCCGAAGGTGTCACCGTCTCGACGCCCAACGTCCTGCCGTCCTACTCCCTACGTCTCGAACGCTGTCACATTCCTCATCATCTAAGTATTTCCTACCATACATTCATTTCGACGCTCAACGTCCCACGCCTTATTTCCGACGCTTGCCGTCCCCAAATATTTCCTTCACAAAATCACTTCCCGCACCACCTACATAATTCTACCGTATATCTGTCCCAATCAGTACCGTATTAAATACCTTCCTTTCCACCACGACGCTAGGCGTCTCGACGCGCCTCGAAGCTCATTGCTGCGACGTACCTAAATCGACGCCTTCCACGACGCTAGATGAAATTAGTACATAATTTAATGTCTGTATTTTCAGTGGTGAGTCAAAAGATTTGTTTAACCTTCTTTGAGATACCACCCCGGTTTCGTTTAAGGGCGGCTTGACATTTGCTACAAAATAACAATTTAACCAATAAACCACATGGCCTTCAGGTCATACACCCCGATAGACACTTAGGATAACATCTGTTTTGGATGGGTGAAATTTTGAGTATTTTAATAGAAATTATAAAAATCAATATTAAGAAATATACAGGGTTATATTAAGTTATTTCATTAAAAATTATAATAATCAATATTAAAACATATACAGGGTTGTATTAAGTTAACTCAATAGAAATTATAAAAATCAATATTTTAGAAATATACAGGGATGTGCTATCTTGGAAAAATTGTACGAACCAAGATGGTAAAATTTAATAGTAAGTTAACCAACTGGCAAATACGCTGTTCGTTAGCTCAAGGGGGACACCTATACGCTAAGCAACCCGTTCTACAAGGTTTAAAACAAAGTATATGTGAAATCAACATAGTAAGGTAATCAACTGGCGAATTGGCGCTGTTTGTTACTTCCGTTGGTCATCACCTCTATACTCATCGTAATATTTACCTAAGAGGGTGCAACCTGTATATATCTACAATAGAATCAAATCAACATCAACTCAATAGTTAATCAACTGGCAAATTGGCGCTGTTCGTTAACTTCATTGGTCATCAACCTAAATAAGAATATAAACATCAACACAATAGTTAATCAACTGGCGAATTGGCGCTGTTCGTTAACTTCATTGGTCATCAACCCTAAATCAGAATATAAACAACACGATAGTTAAAACAACTGGCGAATTGACGCTGTTCGTTAACTCCCGTTGATCATCAACCTAAATAATATATATTGATAGCAAATGAATATGGTCTGCGTTTGAACGGGACTCAAGTGAGATCTCAGTAAATAGTAACAACCGTAATATACCTTTGCTAATTTATTGCAATCACATATAAAGTATGAAAAAATAAAAAGAGTTTAAATATGAATTTTGTATGTTTTATTTATCAATTTGCACCAAACTTTGCATCGAATTCTGGTTTTACCATTAATTAACATTATCACAACGTGGGTATATAAATTGTCAATTAATTAACTAGACGATCACTTCTACTACTACTAGAGGAAAAAAGGCCAATTACAGTAAGTATAGAAAGTAAAATAAAACATTGTGAGGTAATTAATAACATTTCAAAGAGAGTAAAGTAAAACACAATAACGAATAAAATCAAAAAAGAAAAGGGGGCCATGGGGGGTGGCCGTCACAATACCAAGAACCGACGGACAAAGAATTCGAATAACATGAAGACGAAAATATTAAATGGACATCATAAAAAAAAACAAAAATACCAAGATTAGACGGACAAAAAAAATTCAAACGACATGAAAAGGAAAACACTGAATGGGCACCAGAAAAGAAAGCAAAATACCAAGAATATTAATAGGAACGTTTTCACCCGTATCTCCCGATAATTCCAACAGAAGAATTCATATCTGCCATGGTGATGGAACATCCATCTACTACGACGTTTCCTAAGTACAGATTTTGATATCGATAAGGCCACAGCAGCTATAGGGACAAACACAGAATTTCTGCGGTAAATCCATAAACTTCAATAAAGTTTCGTTCGGGTCCTGTTGTTGACTCATCAGGGGCCTAATGTCACCAGCCTCTTGTAGTTGATCAACCGTTGTTTGACTCACAAACTCGGTAAATCGTACCTCTTGCCAAATTGTTCCTCGTTACCTCGTCACTTGAAGATAGTATGCTTTTGTCTTCTAAGTTGGTAATGCTCAGATAAAATCGCTATTTCAAAATCCTGCGAACAAAAAATTTCATATATAATTCATATATAATTCTAATAAATGACACTAATAAAGTTAATAATATGAAAATTTTTTCCCACTCCCCACTACGCTCTTACTTAACAATATGAATTTAAAGATAAACATTTTAACTGTTCCCAAATTATTTCATTACGATCCATTTAAGAGAATGCGTTTATACTGGGTGTTAGTATATTCGACCGACAACATTTTACCACAGAGAGCCCTCTTTAATTGATGAATTTTGATACGAGAACATAAATCCTTCAATATCGTAGTTACTAAGATATAAATAAAAAATGTCTAAATATATTTTTTTTTTTTTTTTTTTTTTGATTTACCAAGATCTTGTACACGAGATATTCAAAATTTGACACTACATTAGAATTTAGAAAATATTAAGTCGTTACAATATTATTCAAGTACGTGCTTTGTTTGAGAGACAAAGAGAGAAATTCTTACGTTTTTTAACGAAAAAATGAACAGATAATTTTAAAAAAAATATTATTATTAAATTAAAAAATATTTTTTATTGACATAAAAATAGAGGAAAAAATTTTCAACAGTAAGTTCATGTCAAAAATAATACTTTCTTAAAGAGCATATTTGATTTATTACAAATATAAAATCTGATATCCTGTATATCGGTAACTAAGCTCCCTTAAAGGGTTTATGTTCCTATATCAAATTTGATCAATTTACGAGAGCTCTCTGGGTAGAGCGTTGTCGTTCGAACTATACTTACATCCTGTGCAACAAAAATTTTAGATTTTCATGTTTTAAGAGGGAAAATGGGGAAAAGAGGGGAATGGGGAGAAGAGGGAAAATGGGGGGAAAGTGAAAGAGGGGAAATGGAAGAAAATAGGAGAAGTGGGGAAAAAGAGGGTAAATAGGGGAAAGAGGGGGAAATGGAGAAAATAAGGAAACTAGGAAAATAGGGAAAAGGTGTGAAGTAAAAGTTTGTATGGGGCCTATCGATCTTTTAAAGGTAGAAACTT